>PVIR01020517.1:0-30468 GCA_004026965.1 Petromus typicus | reverse complement strand
AAAAAAAAAAAAAAAAACCTCACATTTAATAAATAATATAGTTAGTAATGTGAAGAACATAAAGAAATAAAAGAGTCTTCACCTACAGGATTTTTGGTGATAAAGTAAAGAGACATTTAGAAAGTGAGCTGACAATTGTGGTATGAACCCATAATTCCTTGGGAAGTTGAGATGGGAGGATCACAAGTGTGATCCCAGCTTGGGCAACTTAATGACTTAGTGAAACCCTATCTCAAAAGAGAAAAAAGAAAGAAAAAAAATTAAATAAAAAGGGACTAAGGATGTAGCTCTGTGTGAAGGCTCTGGGTACAATCCCTGGTACTATATATACATACACACACATACATACATATATAATATATATATACACACACACAAATATATATATATATATATATATATATATATCACACACACACAGACACACACACAAATAATGAAATGAATCACAGCTCCCTAACTACAGCCCAGTGATAACAAAATTAGTGTTGTGACTTGGATGAAGAATGACGTGTTATTTCCTCATTGGAGGAACATGTATTAAAATGGACTAACTAGGGACTAGAGGGTGTGTTTTGGGGTTATGACTCGGATTGGATGAGGTCAACCCTCACCACTGAATACCGGTGGTTTTATACTGATGGCTTCATTTCGGTGGTTCTGTAAGATGGAGAGACGTCAAGTGAACATGGCCAATGTCACTCTCTTGTCCTAAGCTTCCTTAGGCCTCCTAAGGTCTGAAACACCAGTTGTTGTTCCTTTACCTCGGACCTAGAGAATTATTATTAAAATAAATCTCTATAATTTATGGAGTCTGTGATACTGTTTTAGGAGCAAGAGAAATACACTAATACAGCAACAAACACCAGAGAAAAGGAATTTACATAGTACAAGCTAAAATCAGTGGAGGAAGAATCCAAGGAGGGGCTGGGTTTGAGTTAGGCCTTTATAAAAAGTTCTTCTTTTTTTTTTTTTTTTTTTATAAAAAAGAACTAGAAAAGATGAATGAAGTCTAAGCTGTAGTGGTTGGAACATGCAGCTGTTCAATCAAATTTGTTAAATTAATTTACAAATGAGCTAAAAATCAGAGATGCTCCAGGACCAGATAAATGAGAAAGGAAGATCTGTGAATTATCCTGCAGCTGTACCCATTTCATGTAGTAGCAAGAAATATTGGGACTGGGTATTTAGCTCAGTGGTTCTGGTGCCTATCTTGTATGTAAAAGGTCATGAGTTCGATTTCCACTATGAAAGAAAGAAAAAGAAAGAAAGAAAGAAAGAAAGAAAGAAAGAAAGAAAGAAAGAAAGAAAGAAAGAAAGAAAGAGCAAGCAAGAAAAAGAAAGAGAAAGAAATAGCAGGTTGATTAAAGTCTATTGGACACATCAGATATATTTCAAGGTTAGAGATTTCCATATTTTTTCTTAAATCTTATCCTAAAAAAAAGATCTTGACTTTAAAGATCCCTCTAACACTTCCATTTATTTTTTCTTCTCATCTGAATGCTTAGAAATTAATCTTCAATGACAATCTTAACCCATCGTCTATGCTTTAGCTCAACCCGTATACCTTTTTGGAAGCCATTTATGTATTTACTGAGAACCTCTAAATTATCAAATTTTAATGAGTATTTTTTTTGGCAACAGCTGATTCTGTTACCGATTCCTTCCTCCAACTGCATTTGGGCTTTTCTAAAATGTGTTCGCCTGGTTCTCCTTGTATCTTCCTCATGGTCAGTCTTCTTTGTGAAATACAGTGCTCTTTTTTATGTCTCCCTTAAATATTGACACTCAACTTCTCTTGTGCTGTTCATTTATTCGAATGATTTTATCTGATCTTGTGGTGCAGCAGGCACACACACATTAATATATTCCAATCCAGTGACTCCAGCCTTGACCTTTCCCACTGTTTTTATCCAATAATCCTTCCATCAGAACCTCCACGTCCACAGGTGCAAAATTTATTGTATCATCATTCTTCCAAAACCTTCTCCATCCGTGGGATTTCCGTCCATCTCACCTGGCTGCACTCTATCGCATGTATCTTTCTGCGCGCCCTCTCTGTCTCTCTCTCCTCTCTTTCTCATCTTCTGTGGCCAATAAATCACTAAAATCTGTTCCTTTTTAACTTGTAGACATCCATTTCTTTCCACTTCAAGATCCTTCCAATCACTCTCCAGACTCCAACCCCCTGAAAAAGAAATTCACTCTCTAGTGAGTTTCCAGGGACATTCACTACCAGCACCCAATCAACAGTCTTTCGTTGTATTTGAAAGAAATATTTATTGATCACGCACAATGTGTTGGGGCTGAAAACATATCAGTGAAGAAAGGCATGTCTTCATTTGGAGGGAGAGTCAAACAGGAGGAGAGATGCTCATGGGGTCTCAACCCTGGGGGAGATGTTTCAGTTCTTATTTCCTTGAATTGGTCGTATATCCTCCAATTATCCACTTGTCATTTCTTGTCCCATAGGTTACTCGTCACACCAAAATGTTTATAGATTCATGTACCCCCTGTACTCTTTAGCTTTCTACGTTATTCTAGGCACGTTTTTACTGCATGAGAAGTTCTTTCTGTATCACTCCATCTTCTACCTCTTGTTCACTTGTTTGTGTTCATTTATTTGTACTGTACTTAGGAATCCCCATCCTGTGAACTTTTCCATGATGCTTCTATTACTGTTAGATTTAAGTTAATTCCTTTTCCAAAGACATAGGGTGTTATAGATATCTTTCTATATGACATCATGTATATCACGTCTTAGACTTTTTGAGTTGCCTTCACAAGGTAAAGTGGGTTCCAAATGAGGAATACACAGTGTTTTTTTCCCAGTTCTGGACACCAGGAACTCTAAAATCAATGTGCTGATAAAGTTTGCGTCCATCAAGAAAGTCCATTTCTTGATTCTTCTATGCTCTCTTCTTGCTGAATGTCGGAACAGAAAGGCACTCTTCACACGCTGGGTGGAAAGGCATTATTCCCTGGTTTCTCTTTTCTTTTTCTTCCTCTTTTTCTTCCTTCTTTCCTTCTATCTTTTCCTGCTCCCTTCTTTCTCTCTTTTCTCTCTCTTTCTCTCCATCCCTCCCTGTCCTCTTCTCCTTCTCTCTCCCCAAGGTTTTACCTTTGTGACCTAATTAGTCCCAAAAGTTCCAGACTCCTAATAGCATCACCTTGATGGTTAGGAATTTCCAACAAAAGCACTTTGACAAGGGACATAAACCTTCCGACCACAGCAATCTCACTCCTCCCTACACGATTCCAGCCTAATGGCAGAGACTGTGTCTTCCTCATCTTTGAAGCCTCAGTTCCTCCTTGTGTATGATGCTTGACAGATTTAATATTGTCAGTATGATTTTTGGACAGTAATAATGAAACACTTTGCTTATTCAAGAAAATTAACCAGTATCTAATACACAAGAGAGTTTCTGGAATTTCAAAAGTTTAAGATTTGGCAGATGAAACACACTGTAAGCAAACACTGACACCAAGTAAGTAGAAAACTAAATTTTCTCATATAGGGTTTAATTCAAACAAACACAACTTTAAGCCACAGATTATAAAAGGGAGATAGAAAAAAAACAGGCCTGGAATTTGGGGCTTAAGGGAATTTGAACCCAGAGAAAGTAGTTAAGAATAAGCAAATCTCCTGTGACAAATTTTCATACAACAAACACATTTTCTGTCCAATAATGTTCTTTGTAAATTTTGATTTCAAAAGCAGGCCATACCCATCAAATATTAAAAGCAGATAATATGCATTTCTGCTTATATGCAAATAACATAATTTCTATTCACTTACAAGATCTGTTAACATGATGTTTTCAAAGCATCTGGGCACAAGCAATGACTAGTAGAAAAGATGTTTCATACGAAGACGTGAGAAAATACCCTTTGTCATCGCCACTTTTGATTTCATTTTAGGCTTTCTAAAATCCAAGCAATTTGAAACTTTTGTCCTTAAAGAAATAAGCACAATTGGGCCAGGGATTTAGGTCAGTGGTTCCGGTGACTGCCTTGCAAGCTCAAGGACCTGGGTTCGATCCCCGGTAAGCACACACAACAATGCTGGGCATAGAGACTCATGCCCAGTAGCAATCAGTACCACATACCACAGTGCCAGGAGTGGTGGCCCACGCCTGTAATCCCAGCACTCAGAAGGCAGAGGCAGGAGGATTGCTGTGAGTTTGAGGCTAAACTCAGGGCCAGCCTGAACTACAAAAGGGAGATCCTGTCTCAAAAATTTTAAAAAAAGGGAAGAAAAAGGAAATAAGCACAGCTATGTTCTAGTATAATTAGATTGATGACATTTCTCCTAAACTACCTTGTGGAACCCTCCTTATGGAATCGGAATCGAAAAAGGTACAGACAGAGGGTTTTCTAAATGCAGAAAACCTACTTTTGTAGACTGACTAGAAAAAAGTAATACAATTTTAACATTTGAATCTGTTTATGGGAATTTCTAATATTTCCTATTAACTCACATAGAAGGGTAAGCGATATAAATGTTTTGTGTGAATTTTATTTAAGGAAGTAAAATTATTAAATTAGCCCTTGTTTGACTGTATTTTAAAAGAAGATATTCTGAGGTAATTGCTAGTTCTTAATGGCTTTGTCACAGGCTAACAGTTTTTCAATAAGAGATTTTTAAATATAAAATATACTGTTGACTTTTTAATATGGCATAGCAAATGAAAACTATCCAATTTAATAGTTAGCTAGATGGCTAGTTTAGAAAGAGATTAATTTATGAACTCTTCAGGAAACACCTCTCAGAATGAGAAGACCTTTCTACATATCAATGTTACAACTTTTTCCCAACTCTTAGCACATTAATTGGAGAATTCTAGTACCAATAAAACTTCCTGGAATGGGCTGGGGAGTTAGCTCAGTGGTTCCGGTGCCTGTCTTGTAAGCCCAGGGACCAGGGTTCAATACCCCAGTAACCACATACAATACTAGGCGTGGAGACTCATGCCCAGAAGCAATCAGTACCACATACCACAGTGCCGGGCGTGGTGGCTCACGCCTGTCATCCCAGCACTCGGGAGGCAGAGGCAGGAGGATTGCTGTGAGCTCAAGGCTGAGCTCAGCTCAGGGCTAGGCTGAAGTATAAAAGCAAGACACTTCTAAAAAAACCCCAAAAAAACAAAAAACAAAAAAACTTCCTGGACTAATTATCAAAGAAATTTCAGTTTCCCTCAAAAGATGACAATGAATCTAAGAAATTTCTCTTTCCCTCTATGCTTGAATATTACCACCAAGGCATCATTTCACCTATGACACACGAACCATTTGAGATGGCTCAAAGAGAATCATTCTCTAAGACACAACTTCTACATCCAGATATGTATTAAAATATTATGTCTATATTTTCCCTGTGAATTTTATGAGGAAATGCATGATATAAAGAAAGTGTATCAAAATAATTTAAGCATTGTAAAGTTGGAACCTAGAAGAGGGACATACATAAAAGGTACCCTAGGGCTGGGGATGTAGCTCAGTGGTTCTGGCGCCTGTCTTGCAAGCACAGGACCTGGGTTCGATTCCCCAGTAACCACATACAGTACTGGGTGTGGAGACTCACGTCCAGCAGCAATCAGCACCACATACCACAGTGCCGGGTGTGGTGGCTCACGCCTGTCATCCCAGCACTCGGGAGGCAGAGGCAGGAGGATTGCTGTGATGTGAGTTTGAGGCTGATCTCAGGCCCAGCCTGAACTATACAAGCAAGACCCTGTCTAAAAAAAAAAAAAGCTACTCTACACCAAATCAAGTGCTTTTTCTTTCATCACTGATGTAAGCATTCTATTTTGGACACTTCACAGCCATTCTACTTTTCTGTCGGGACTTGTGATAGACACCCTGAGAGCCCAGGTGAGGGAACAGAACGCTAGCAGACCACAGTAATAGGAAATCATGAGATGGACATTTGGGATGAGTTCTTGGGCAGTGGTTTCTAAAACAGTGATACATTTTAGACCTCTGAAAATTAAAAACTGGTAGAATCCCACCTCACAAATGGAAGCAAACAATGCGAGTATCTTTTCTTTTTTTTGAGGTATTGGGGATTGAACTTGGGGCTGTGTGTTTGCAAGGTGGCCATAGTACCACTGAGCTATAAAAGCTTGGCCCTACAAGACTAAAATATTGTGACTGTATTTATCAACTCCTACAATCCTTGTCATGGTGACATAGTCCAAAATTTTAAACTAGCATTACACATTTAATTATACATTACACTCACGTGATAACTGAACTTTTTAGAAATGTCTGCCCTTTTCCAATTTGAGTTGTACAATCTCCTCAGGAGGTAGGGAGGGCAGACTACCGGAAGTTGAGAAACCGAGCGTGGCGGGGGTGGGGGGGATGACCTACCAGAGACACAGAGTAATATGAAATGGCTCCGCAACTATCAAGGGTTTTCAACCCCCTTATCCAATTTCATTTTTTTTCTAACAAAATTTATTAGGTTTCCACCGTCAGTCTGCTTGACATAGATTTGTAGCTAAACCCAGAACAATTCTGAAAGTTAAAAACCCTCCATTCACAACTCAGAGCCTGTTAGAAATAAGAAGCAGTCTTTCAGGCTAAAAAAGTTTAAAGAAGAATGTACAAAGTAATTAGAATATTATACAGTAGGTATGGAACTGGTTATATGAACTAAATCAATGGATATGAAAGTGGTCACATAGCACTGTCTAAAAATATAGATGCTATAGGCAAACATGTCCACTAGTGGGAAACACAAATTAAATTCTGTGCAGGCAACTTAATATATGATGTAAGAAAATTTAGGTATATATGGTGGGAGGAATATGTCCACAATTTTTTATATTTACAGGTACAAAATTCTAGATAGCATTATGCTCACATATACAGCACATGTTATATAATTTATGTATCATATCCATAGTATAATACTCACATTTGGATATATATATGTGTATATGTGTGTATATATGTGTGTGTATATATATGTATATATGTATGTATGTATAATATATATGTATGTGTGTATACATATATATACACACATATACATATATATCACTATGTGTGTATATATACACAGACACATATATACATATACACACATATACACATATGATACATATTCATATCCATTCTAGAAAACATATACAAAATCATTCACAGTAGTTACATCTGGAAGTGGGGGTTACAGGAGTGTCTGAACGCTGGCATGTAACTTTCCATTTGTTGTCTATCCTTCTGCACGATCTGAGGCCTATGTAAATAACAATAGCTATTTTAGTGTGTTAAAAAAGTTCTAGGTGTTATGAAAAGGATAACAAAAAGTTTCAATGTGGCAACAGGCTACTGAGCTAATGATACCCTCCCAAAGGCTGTTGTAGTCTTCTCTACCTTTTTTCTTTCCAGTGGCTGCGCTTGGAACACAGGAGCTAGATAAGCTGCTTATGACCATAGAACATCATCCATAATTTATGGGAGATAGTGTAACCAACAAGAGAACCAGCCTAGGATGCAGCATCATGGAACTAACACACCCATGAGCAACACTTGGACTATTTTTTTGATACTGGGGTTTGAACTCAGGACCTTGTGCTTCCCAGGAAGGCATGGAATAATTAGACTATTTTGTGAGTGGAAAACATTACATCTATCATATTTGAGCTTCTATTACTTTGGCCTTTTACACCAGCTGAATTAGTTGCAAATTAATGCATATCTTATTTTACATGATATTCCAAGATTATGACTTTTCCCCCATAGTTGTGGAAACTATGCATCTACTGGAGTTTGAAGCAAAATACTAGCTTCAGCCCTTTATTATATGTTTTTCTGCTTCCCTATATTCCAATAGGTCATACAACCAAAAGTTCATTTTCTAATGGAGCTATCTGCAGTGACAGGCTTACTGGAAGTTTTCATTGCCAGTATCATCAACAGTTACACATATTCAACGAAGAGACTTATATACTTCAGTTTGATGAGCTGAGTTAGGGCGGGTCTACCACTGAGGTGAGTCTGCTTCCTCCCGGGACAACTAAAGCATGACCCCAGAAGTCTAAGGGTTGGGTTTGACTGGCAAGGGCATATGGTGACACCACAGTTTGAGGTCTCTTGGCTGACTGCACACAGTGCCATTAGCTACTCTTTCCTTGTGACACATCTATATTAACAGGAGGAGAATTGTGTCAGAAAGAATATTAAGTGGAATGGGCTTCTGATTTAAAATAAATGACATTCTTAGAGTTTCAGTTGTTAAAAAAGAAAACGGGAAATTAGAGTACTAGTTACAAGTACAGTTTAATATTATCTGAAGAATGAATCAAAGAA
Organism: Petromus typicus; assembly: GCA_004026965.1. Lineage (NCBI taxonomy): Eukaryota > Metazoa > Chordata > Mammalia > Rodentia > Petromuridae > Petromus > Petromus typicus. The sequence goes on along the minus strand of PVIR01020517.1, from coordinate 22,149 downwards.
AGGGCTTGTGGCTTTTTTGGTTTCAAAAATGGGCAAGGGTCTTGGGTTTAAAACTGGTCACTGACACAGACCATTCCTCACCTCACAGAGTCACAGAGTTTAAAATCAATTATGTAACTATGCTTTATAAAGAGTACGATGTACTATAGGCTAATATTGCGACTGTCATCTCTCTCCTTTATGATGAATCTTGAGAAAATATTAACTTTATCTTTTATGAAGAAAAAGCCTCATTGGCTTAGAACTATTTCCACTATGAGACCTGGATGGTGTTATCATTGTTATCTATTTCTCTTTATTTTATATGCATTTCATAGGATTTTGGGTTTTTTTTGTTTTTTGATTTTTTGAGACAGGATCTCACTTTGTAGTTGAAGCTGGCCCTGAACCCACTATGTAGTGTAGGCAAGCCTCGAACTCACAGAAACCTTCCTGCCTCTGCCTCCCAAGTGCTGGGATTATAGGCGTGAGCCACCATGCCCAGCACTGTGGTACTGATTGCTGGTGGGCTGAGTCACCAAGCCTGGCTTTGTGCTATGTGGTTACTGGGGATTGAACTTGGGACCTTGTGCTTGCAAGGCAGGAGGGAACCAGTGAGCTAAATTCCCAGCCCGCATTTCACAGGTTTAAGTCACTAATCTGACTCATTCAATTTGGAAATTACATGACTGACTGTTCAGGAGCCAAAGCAACTCTTTACAAGAATAAATATTTACAAAGCTCTACAGCTGAGTCATGCTTTCTCTAAGTCACTGGTTTACAAGATTTGAGGAGGGAAGAGAAGGAGAGTCAGGAGCTGGTCTCAATAATTCTTATACAACACACACGTATGATGGTATGATTAGATCCTCTTCCAAGTGCTTGTCTACAAAGCATGTGATCTAGACAATACTTGGTTCCTATTGCGTCACTCTGGTGTCCGTGTACAGACCAGACCCACAGCTTCTAGCTTGGGATTCGGTGATGGAGAACTGACTGTTGAATGACAAGCTGACTTGGTTCAGTCAGAAGCCAGCATGAATTTCCCTAGTGTGTCAGCCACGTGCACCTTCGCCTCAGGAGGATATAATGGGACCCACGTGACAACCCATCGGCAAGGGAACATGTGACAACTAACTAAGAACAGGGACACGTCCGCAGATCTGCCTGAGAAAGTTTATGGTATTTAACTCCTAAATATTAATTTTATTGTGGTGTATGAGGAGCTAATTAACCGCGAGTTTCCTTTTTATTGGAAGCGGAGATACAGCACTTTTTCAGGAAACTGATGTAGAAGAAATACAGTGTATTTTAAGGTTTATTAGGCTTGGCTAGTCAACTTCTATTTATTTAAGAGAATCTCATAAGGCAATTATACGGCTATTTTACTTAGCACATTTCTGAAAAATTAATGTGTTAAAATGCAGAATGAGTATATGAATATATTTCGGATTTCATGCAGCCCAAAGAGTGACTAAATACATGTTCTAAAACCGTATGATCTTTCCAATATCAGCTCTGATCAACAAACAAGTGGAAATTGACAACAGACAAAGTTCTAAATTTGGTGATTACTAAGAAAATCGCTGACGGTATGGTTCTATCAAACCAAGACATGGTTTTTCTGGCATTATATATAGTCATCTCAGTATTTATCAGTTATAAATAACCTTATAATATAGACACTGCTTATAATTGCACTTATTCAGTAAAATGAGTTTTCTTTAACCCATTTCACGGATGCTCAGTAACGTTCCTACGAATAATCAAAATAGTACGAGGCAGAGACTGAATTCAAGTCTCTTCCTTAGAGTACCACTTATTTGTAGTTGCCTCTTTTTAAAGTTTGGGTTGATTACATCAAAACAAGACAAAAAAAACCCAACATAACTGGAAGCTTGAAATCACAGAGAAGGAAGAATCAGTTAATATCTATAAAATGAATCAGTCCATTATTTAACAGTGCATATAATCCTAGAAGTGCAAAATAGTAGTCTGTTCTGTGGTTGGTAATGTGCCAGGTGAAGGACAATAACTTCCAGGTTAAATATGTCACAGTAATTTTTAAGACAAATATATGCCAGAATGAATTAAAAAGCCTCAAATTTTCTTGGATGAAAGCTCAGTGATTTTTTTTTAATGGCATACTTAGGGCAAAAGAAATACACAAGCACTCAAGTTGATGGTGTAGGTAATTTCAAACAACTTAACTATGGTACTGTCCTTAGTATCCCATGGAGTCCTCTGTGTTTTCTTTTACATTTTATAATATCCATGTGTCCCTAAGAATTACTTCCAATGATCTGGGAACCGTGGCACCTGGCACTTCCTATTTTCGGGGGGGGGGTGGTAAACTCCCTCTACAGCTCTGACACATTTGGTTTGATATGTTGGGCTAAACTATCAAATTAACTCTTTACATTACCTATGGAAAGTGGGCTATTTCACTGGATCTTGATTTTGCTAAATACCGTTTTGACTGCCACATGAAATGGTTCTCTTTCAAAATTTTTAAACCATCTACCGAAATTTTAACAAGTAGAAGGGAGGAAATGTCACACCCCAACAGAAAGTACAGGAGCCCAGGGCTGCCCTCATCTGCAAGAGAAACATCTACACCTCTCATTTCCCTTTCTGAAATGTTTGCTGTGAAGGACCAGCTGCTGACTTGAGCGTGTACTTGGAGGAAGCTGCAGGCTGCACAGAGACACACCAGGAGACAGAGAAGTGGCAGTGACCAAGTTCATGTTCTTTAGCCGTCCAAGCTCAAAAGTCTTTCTCAAGCTCCAACTATTAGGCTTACACGGATAGGAACATTGAAAATTGTTTTTCTCCTTAAAGAGGAGAATTTTTCTAAGATGAGCAAACACAAAAGTGATGTGTTCCCCATAATATAAAATTACTCTGCATATGTCAGACACATTATAATTTTATTTTCAAATACGTGTGTGCCACAAGGTCCCCAGCTCACAGATAGACATCTTTGGTTAATTAGTTAGGATTCTACTCTGACAGAGGCAAATGGATTATATCTTTGGACTTTTCAACCATGTGAGGTGTATTTAAAGCATTTCATTTCCACTTGTAGTTATTTTATACCTCAGATGCCTTGCTCACTTAGTTGCTCAAACTTCTGTAAGGGGCTGTCAAAATTATTTTCTGACTAAAATGAGTAAGGCATCCACAAATATAATTTATAATTGGATTTTTAAACTGTGTGTTATGAAAATCTAGGTTTCTATATAGTAACTTAATAGTTTTAATATAAACTGACAAGTTTCTAAATACAGATTAGACAAATTGTTTCCCTGGAATAAACTGATCTCAGAATGCAGTTGACTAGTCAAACCAGTGTTTTTACAGAATTACTTACAAGTTCTTTACATACAGATGGAGGATATTCTATTTATTAATAATGATTCCCACTACCTCAGAAGTTTGCAAATATTTTAAGATTTTTAAGAAACACATAGGAAAAGCAGGAACTAGATACAGATCTGTACTTGATTTTTTTGGGGGGGTGGTAGTGGGGGACAGGGTCTTACTTTGTAGTTCAGGCTGGTCTGAACTCAGCCTCAACTCAGCAATCCTCCTGCCTCTGCCTGAACCACCACACCCAGCACTGTGGTATGTGATTACTGGAAATCAAACCCAGGCCCTTGTGCTTGCAAGGCAGGTGCCGGAACCACTGAGCTAAATCCCCAGCCCCTGTGCTTAATTATTTTAATGTCAAATCCCCACACAGAATTTGAATTTCTGGTGTTAATATCTCAGTTTTTATGAACTGGTCAAAATGGTCTGGGTAAGAGTAGACTATATTATTTAAAGTTTCCTTTCTATGTATTAGCCATGAGCTCTACTGTCCTTCACTGCGCTGCTGTCAATTTATTTTCATGTTGCTTCATGGTGGGTGCTCTGGCAGTGAGGAAGGGTCCAACAGCCATATTCTGGACATTATTGCTGCAGTGTGATATTGTACAATGTGGTGTTTTCTATCATTACACTACTCAAAGGGAAAATATCTCTACATCCAATGTAAAGCTCTATTTTTTTTCCTGAAAATAAAATGTATTGACTGGCCAGGTGTGGTGGCGTGTGCCTGTCGTTCCAGTACAGGAGGCCAATGCCAGAAGATCACCAAGAGTTGGAGGCCAGCCTGGACTACACAGAGAGACCCTGCTTTAAAAACAACAGAAAAATCAAGATGCATGGACAGAAACTACAATGGTTAGGTCTTCCACTTGTGCATTATTATTATTTTTTAACTGCAAATATTTAAAGGTGCATTTTTAGTTCTAGAGGTTTTTGTTTAGTTGATACATTTTATCAAGAGACATCGTCTAAACAAGAAAACTTACCAACAGTATGTGGGACGATAGACTGCTGAACAATTTGTGGATTTTGATACAGTGTATATTTCATATCTACTTGAGACAAACACCGAGATGGAATGTTCAGCCTTTTTTGATGAAAACTATGTCACATCACTCAAATCAAAGCAACTATCATCCAGGGAAAGAAGGAAACAGATGGTTCCAGGGAAGAGAAGAAACAGCCAGAATTCTTTCCTTACCTATTCTTTTCCTACCATGTGAAGAAAGGAGAACTGTCTGGATCACTTATCCCGTCTCCCTAGATCCACATTTACACTGGCTCAAAGTGCCGAAGTGCAGCACTTTCTCTTGCTACTGGCTTCCTTGTAGTTCTAGAGTGTGGCATGCTTCCAGTTCCGAGCTTGCCAGCAGTACTAAAGATTTCGTGCTATTTTATTTCCAAGGTTACAAAAACGGGTGTCATTTATAACTTTCAGCACTGAAAGCGCAAGTATCAAATGGTTAATACGCTGACAGTTTAAGAAAGGGAAAAAAATGTGTCCACGCCATAGTCCATTAACACTGTGCAGATCTAGGGAGCCAACTCCGTCTAAAGGGAACGGAGTGGCGGTGCTCTTGACCCCTTCCAGATCTACAGGGGCGCTACTGTTCATGCTCAGTGTGCTTTTCTCTTCAGCACAGTCTTTGCTAATGGGACTTCTTTCTGCAGTTGCTTGAAAATACTTTTTATTGTTTTTGAAAAGAGAAGTGGCTTAGGTGTATACATTACAGGTGGAGTCTAAGGTAACTAATGATTTTTAGAAGTGTGTTTTTCCTTTTTGTAACCAAGGTTACTCAAAACACACTGTGAACTTTTATTTAACGTGAAATAGTAATTCCTTAGGAAAACTGAAACAAAGCAAAAAAAAAAAAAAAGAATAATTTTAGGACTAAAAATTTCGACCCTAGTATAGCAATGGATTTTAGAATTTTATATTTAGAATTTACAGTGTTTAGACTAATAGTAGTACAGTAGTCAATTATTTAAAAATGTTGATACATGTGGATGAGTGATTATCTACAAAGTTAGAATGATGCTGCATATAATATTAAGTAAATAAATGAAGGGTCCACTATCAGAGCACCGTTTTAACACACAGGACCAGTGAAGAGAAAGATTTGCAGAAGTAGCATCAAAATCATAATGAACAAAGTCTCATATGAGCTCACACTTTTATAGCACGGTGTTCTGATCACTTCTATTTGAACACTAGCTTTATAATCTCAGTGATTCTATATGCTTTCAAAATAACACTCCACTTCTTCAATATGAGATAGAAAGATTTAAAGACTACAAATACAGGGCCTGGGCTTTAGCTCAGTGGTTCTGGTGCCCATCTTGCAAGCAAAAGGACCCAGGGGCTTGATCCCCGGTAACTACATACAACAATGCAGGTCACAGAGACTCACACTCAGCAGCAACCAGTACCACACACCACAGTGCCGAGAGTGGTGGTTCACACCTACAATCCCAGCACTCAGGGGGCAGAGGCAGGAGGATTGCTGTGAGTTTGAGGCTGAGCTCAGGGTCAGCCTGAACTACAAAAGCAAGACCCTGTCTCAAAACAAAACAAAAAAAACAAAAAAGACTACAAATACATATAAATCCCACATACAGAAACTCAAATATGAACCACACGATAGAGAATTGATTTCTAGTGGTGCTGGACAGTTTCTCAAGTGCAAGAGCATAGCAAGATGTTAATGAGGCAATTTATTAACATATATGTGGAGCAGAACTTCAATAACAGTTAAAAAATAATATTCCACATGAATATCTAAAATAGTAATATTTCATTAATTTTCAATGGTCTTCTGCTTCTATCGATGAAAATACTTACATAAATATTCTATATTCCCTCTTTCCCACGTAATGATATTTTAAGATATTTAATGTAAAAGTCTAGCAATCTTTGGTGTATTAGTTACACACAAATACAGTTGGCAATCTGAACTGGCTACAGTTGACTACTTGAAATTTTTAAATAAGGTCTTTGTTTCTGAAATTAACAATGCAGAATTTGTACTTGGACAGAAAAAGAAGAAGAGGCAATAAAATCAGAGGCTCCTAAAGTTGATAAGCAATATAAACAGGTATCTAGGTGTAACTTAGGACTTAATGCCGAAATGGCCTTTATATTGCTGGTGAAACAGGTTCACTCCTTCATTTAAAAAACTTTTGACTGTTGTAGAAAAGTTTAAATACAGCAATGAACAAGGCAGAATCAACAAATCTATCACAAGGCTTACGATTAAAATGAAACAGAAACACAGAGGACCTAAAGGGACCGTGGGAAGGGACCTGGCACGGGCCAAGCGAGCACTGCCCCATGGGAGTACACACTGATGACGTCATCCCAGAGCGTCTGGTTTAAGACCTAAAAGACTAGTGAGGAATGTGGCTGCGAATACATGGAGGTGACAGACGACACGGCCAGCTAATTCACCTAGGGACTCTGAGTTTATGTTAGAGGGCAATGAAAAGCTACTGAACAAAAAAAATATTACCATCGTGTCTATGCAGTGATAAAATGGACCCCCACAGTTACAATCACATTTTAAGAATACACTGGAAATAGAAGAGATGAAAATGAATTATAAAGTGCAGATAATTGGCTTCCTTGCACAGAAATCATCCAAGCTCTCCTAAATACCAACATGACTCTTTTTCCACATGGTCCGTGTGTTTCCTCTTTAAGAAGAAATAATAGCTCATTTCTCCTTGTGGCCTGTCGTACAAAATCGCCCAAATTAAGGCCCTTCCCTCCTCCCACTTCCAAATGAAAAGCCAATGATACTTACTACATCCAGCCTTATAGCTGAAGCCAGGAGGAAGGAGGAACCCTTGCTGGGCAGCTGCAGCCAGCGTCCGTTGATCAGGAGGAAATACGGGGATCATTAATGGCGGCAGCTGACCTTGAACCTGCTGAACGTGATAGAGCGAATCAAAGAGAAGAAGTCTTGGTGCGCCATGCTTCCCACCCTCCTTTATTTCACAATAAGAGAAAAAAAAATCACTCTTTCACTGTAAATACTGGTGCATATCAGCCTCCCAAAGCACTAGGCTTGAGCCAGTACTTGGAGACTCTCTTTGACAGAAGAACCACCAGAATATCCTATAGCCACTAGGCGTTCAACCTCTGACCAGATGAATCTTTCCTTTACGTGAATGGTATCCTTCACGGGAACAAACACAATATTTTGTGCAAGTCTTTCTGGTATTTTACTAATTGAATAGTTAAAATGGTTACCTCATAGAATGAACTGAAATCTTCTAATAAGGCAAGGCTTCTTAGGACTAACCTTATACAATAAAAAACTCAACCCGTGGATTTTTTTTTTTGTTGTTGCTGTTTTATGTATTTAATTAGTGTCAGGAACTTCGGAGGACTTACTCAGACTTACAACTGTTAGTACATACTTACTCGTCATACATACGTGATCACGGTCATCATAAGGAATTTGCACCTGTACATAATGTATCTTAATGTTTCCTTTTCCCCATTCCTCTTCCATTTTTTCACCCCTTCTCCCCATTTACAAAAGCTTTGTTTCCATTTTTTCCCTTCCATTCTCTTTTTTAAATTCATTTTCCCTTCCCATCTGAACATGGTCTTCTGACTTCCTAATCTGCATCATTTTACATATAAATAGCTCTTCATGATTTGAGGCTAAACTCTCACATTCATCCCTGAAGTTTTTAAATGTTTGTATGCCAGACCTGGAAGACAACTTAAAAAACAACCAAAACTCTCCACTTTCCAAATATAAACATATTTATATATATATATATAAACATATATATATATGTTAACTGGTGGCCAAAAGAACAGACTTTCCCACAGTCGTAGAATTAAAACTATGCCCAAATCCAGGGCCTTGAACCCTACCAGAGACCCTCCGCATACACTTCTATCTTTGTGAAACACTGAACACTGCTTGAACTACATGGCTTCTGTGTGGGCTGCCACCTCTGAAATATGCTCTACTTTGCTGATAATCACTCTAAGAGTACTGAGTTCACACCGATTAATAATTAAACCAGAGAAATGGAAATCACTGTCTTCTTTGCACTACATAAAAGTTTCAGATACATAACGAATCTAGTCATTTCTGCAGTTCTTCACTAATAGACAAACTGACATTGGCTAAAATCTCTAAGACTTTCTTTTCAAACAGATATTTCATTAGATCTCGCTGGTGCACAGGAGTACTGGTTAGCATTTTTCATTATGGATGGAAAGTTAGATTTTTAATAAATCATGTATCTAATATTTTACTTTCCTTTTCTCACACTTCCATACATTGATTCAGTGGCTTGGGAAAATATTTAGTGAATACTGAGAAAGAAAATGATCTATGCATCAGTGTACAGGAACATCAAGACCCCATATCCATGAACCTTTGATAATTAAACGATATTTTAACAAATACAATTACAAAACAATTAACAATTACAATTAGCAAAACAATTACAAGTTCACTCAGACACTAATCGTAGGACTGTCTCTGATCAGTGGTGCTCAGACAGGCAACAGACACACAATGCTCTCGTGATTTGAATAGCTCTAGTCAGTTCTTACTTTAAACGTCCACCTTCAGTTTTTCTTTCATTTCTTTTTCATGGTAAACCTCTGAGTTATTTCCAGATTTTAGTTGGGGAGTGTGTTTTTGAAGGTGTGAAGACTACGAGGGGAAGGGAGAATGAGGTAAGAGGCAAGAACAGAGAAACAAACAAGGACAGAGACAGAGACCATAAGAGTGAGAGATTTATTTTCAGCACTGATTTTAAACCGGGAAGCACCTCTTTTGGCAAAAGTTTTGAACCTTTCTCTGTCATCACAGGGGAACTACACAGGAAATGACCACCGGGGAAACAAAGTGTTGCAGGTTTCCACCGGAAGTATGCACCACTAAAGACAGTATTTTTGGAGCACAACTGAATGAAGAAAAATACTATGGAGAAGCCAATTGACTAAAGTCTCAAAATTAGAACATGGTCATAGAACAAGCTTGGAAAAAGTGGCCGAAAACATGAGACAAACATAGTTAGCTCATGGGTTGGTTCAGTACAAGAGGATCAGAACAGGACAACAAGCAAAGGAAGAAACGATGAACCAGCCTAATTGGTTAAGAGTTATTGCTGGCTTTATATTTCATATAACGTGCTATTACAGTAGAGGAATGTACTAAAGAGTGTTCTGGAGTGAAGAAGGAAAAGGATCTTCAAATTCAACACACACAGACCTTCTAAGTGGCAACCATATTCTAGATGTGTTCATATTTAAGAAACACGAAGTGGAGAGTTGCAGGGACAAGAGTTTCCTGTTTCAAGGCATTCCCAAACTTTATGCTAGAATCATGTAGCGACCTTCGAGAAATCTCTGTGCCCAGACTTCTCCTCAGACCACTGAAATGTGGCTCTCTAGGGGTGACATCCAGCCATCATTCTTTTGGAAAGCTCTTTTGGTAATTTCAGTGTGCGTCCTGACTTGAAAAGTAGTTTTTCAAAGAATGCTCTTAGGCAATGTCAACAAATCTTTGTCCCTCACAAAGCACCTGGAGGTGCATAAGTAGTGGAGAAGAGGATTCTCCACGGCTGTCACGGGTTCTCGTCCCCACAAGGATAGTGACAGATCTTAAATTACTTTCTTCATGAGGTTCTTTCTAAATGAGTCTTGTATCCGTGTTTCATCTGCTAACTTCGGATGGGTTGTTTGCATCCAGAGAAAAATAGCCAGATCCTTCGGCACCGGGTTCAAGATTCCTCACAGTTCGCATCTTGCCAGAGATTTCTGCCACCTCCTCTGTCCTGTGTTCTGCAAAAATCAGAAAGAGCTCCTTGCAAAGCCTTTGCTCCTTCACTTTGGAATATATTTCATAAGACTTTCTCCTGTTTTAACTGATGATTTCTCTTGTTCTTTTCTTCCTGGAAAAATCATATTCACTCTTCAAAGACTTGTGAGACCCATGAAAATGTCTTTGCCTCTAAGGCACTTAATATGGCTCCAATTTTCAGGCAGAAAGAACTATTACTTCCTTTAATTTAATAAAGCTACTACCTATTATTTCGATTAATAATTACCTGTATAACATTGAGCCTTTCCTATGAGGTGTAGCCTATTTAGGAAAAGGGGTATAACTTATTTCTTTTTATGTTTAGAGCTCATACATAGCAACAAATCATAAAGAAGCTGAAGGCAGATGTGATGTGGGGGCCCACGCCTGTAATCTCAACTATGTGGGAGGCTGAGGCAGGAGGAGTTCAAGTTGCAGCCCAGTCTTGGCAACTTAGCAAAACTCCATCTCAAAAATTTAAAATACTTAAAAAACAGGCTTGAGATGCAGCACTTTGTGAAGGTCCTGAATTCAACCTCCATTATGCAAGGGTTGGGGTGGATGACTGCCTGAATGGATTACACAGTCAATCATCTAGCTACACCTTCGTGCACCAACTCCAAAGTTCAAGCAAGGTTTGCAGACAGTTGAGTTATCTAAGTACCAGAAAGCAATGCACTTTCACCAGCATAGCATAGCTGATAGTGACAAGTGTTTTGTGTTTGTAATATGATATATCTGTAATTTTTAGAATGATGTATGCATGAAGAAATAGAAAATAATTCAGAACTATCGGAAATTTATTCTACACAGATAGTCCATCACAGAAGGAAATGCAGGGGAAAGGAAGGGGTATGAGAGACTAAAAGAAGCACTGCAAGGAAAAGGAAAAAGAGCTAAAATATAAAACTAACCTAATTTCATGCTCCCAACCATGGGGATTCTTTGTATATGGGACATATTATAAAGTACTATACCACTAATATCCAAAATGAAATAAATGGCAAAATAAATACTATCCCAAAGCTGTAGTTAATTCATCTATACAACTGAAAACATCTCAAAACACAGTAGTTTCTCACTGTTTATGGATTCTGCATTTGCAAATTTGCCTACTTGATAAAAGTTACGCGTACTCTGAAATCAATACTAGTGGTATTCTTGGAGCTACGCTCTGTCCAGGAGCAGTTAAAGATTTGTTCGGTAATTTTACTGCTCAACATGCTTCCATATCTGGTGTTTTAAGATTCCTAAATGCCATAAGTTTATGATGTCCATTATGCAGAAAAGATATGTTAGATAAACTCTACTCAGACATGAGTTATAGTGTTAGTGGTGTGAATTCAGTATTACTGAATTCATAATGAATTTTGAGCAAGGTATCTTTAAATGAAATGCATGTATTTATTAGTTGAAAATACAGTCTCTAGAGACTCATGGAAACTAATTTTATCACAGGAACAACTGTTCAGTATTAGCTAAATTAGTGTTCATAGCAATATTATGACTGTAGTGTAAGTAATGACCAGTTACTATATTGTCAATAATATCCAACTTACTGCTGCTAAAATTGAACTACCATTTGGTAGAAAAGGTCACTTAAGATCAAAACAATATAATGTTTTTCTGAACAAACTCTAAAACTAATTGGTTACATATTTAGGAATTCAATCTGTACCTTTAATAACTTTTGAATATCTGTAAATCATGATCAGTGATAAGTGCATTCTTTTCTTTTCCTTATGTATAAAATCCGTGTTAGACTCCCAATTAATGTCTTAAATGTGTGACTTTTTAATTAAGTTTGACAAATACTTTTGTCACAAAATTTTAGTCTTTAATGGGGGCATGTTATTCACAAATTAGAATAAATCATAATAAATTTACAAGGCTATTTTTCTGTATTTTTAGACTTTAAAATGAACTATTATGTCTTAATAATTTTTACACTTCATAATAGGATACTACATAGTCTTGGTCTCTAAAATGTTAGGAATTTAACACGAAGTAACCACATCATCCTATTTAAAAAAGGAAAAGTGAATATTAATTACTCAGTTAAATACTTATTTAATGTAAATATTTTATCACAAAACTATTCAGTTGGTTCTTGAAATTAATCAGTTATGTATATACTTAAGATGATTAATTTGGCTTCCAGTTTCCTTGTTCTGTTTGTCAATTTATACACTGAATCAACATTCACTAGACAGAGTCTGCACTTTGGGTAGCTAAGGATTAAAGACGAATGCATGCACATATAGACAATCCCAACAGCACACTGCCATTGATTCAACAATAAAGACCAGTATAGGACAATTTGGGAGCACTGGAAAGAGATCTCTAACTGTCAAAGGGAATGTGGGCCTCATATAGGTGGGGGCAACAGGTGTGGAGAGTTAAACACGTAAAGAACTGAGCCAGACGAAGGGTTTCTCGGGGTCAGCTAACTTGGCAGTCACACTAATATTACGACTATAGCTAGGGTAAGTAATGAGCAATGGCTAGTATTACTAGGTCTCCACTAATACTCCACTTACTGCTGGTAAAATTTCACTATCATTTGGGAGAAAAGCACACTTTAGATCAAAGCAATATAATGCTTTTCAAAGTCAATTCTACTGTCCAGGGATGTGAAAAGAATTCTGGGCAGGGAGAGAGATGAGCAAAGAGGCAAGAAAAACATCACATGAATGCTACCAACAGGACTCTCTTAGCAATATGAAAAGCAAAAGCTGAAGACAGAACTGGAAGTGAGTGATCAGCCTGGCCTAGGAGGTTGCGTGCCACATTAAGACACCTGAGATTTCTCATGTAGCCACTGAAGAACCAGAGGGAGGTGGAGTAATCTGGCGGGCACTCAGACAAGAGAGCGGAGAGGAACAGCACTGAGACTGGGTGGGAACGGCTAATACACAACAACTAAGCAATGGATTCGGAAGTAGGAGCATGGCCAGAGTGAGGAGAAAAGGGAAGAAATATTAAGGAAAACTTGAAGCATCACAGATGAAGAGAACTGCAGAACCAAAGACAATATCTAGTCTATATTGCTCTACTTATAGTAATGCTGAACAGAGAGAAAGATGATAATGTAAAGAAAACTAACAGTGATGAAGACATATCCTAGGCTCATGCCCTAAAAATGAGACTGGGATTAAGGAAGGCAGTTGGGAAAAGGTGAGGAAGTTACGGGTGTCCATTGTGCAAGATGAAAGAGAAAGTAGATCAGAGTCAATTAGATAGAAAATACCAAGGCCTTCGGTGACACTACATGGACTTCCACGCTGTTATACTTCCTGTCTCTCTGATATTTCTCATCCAATTCCTAGTCATTCTGATGCAATCAGAAAAGGTGATTTCTAGAACTCGAGCTAGAAAAGAGAAGATTGGAGGACTTCTACAAGGCTCCTTTCCATCAACAACAGGCTTTGGGCTTTGAACAGGAAGAAGGGTCAGGGGAGATGAGCAGTAGAATGGTGACAATACAGAAGTCTCATTGCTGGAGGTGTCCCAGTCTCAAGGCGTGGTCTTGAGAAGACGGGCTTGTGCCAATGTCAAAGGGACAGCAGGAGATTATTTAAACTCCATCAAGAAAAAATTGGTTGAATGGGAGTTCTACGGTTTAAATCAACGGTGTTACCGATAAGCAGCAATATCTGAAAGTTTTTTCCAATGTTCCTCCAGAGTTTAGTCCAAGGAGGACGATATTGTGTTCCAGCACACAGCTTCCTGGGGGATCAGTTCACCTACAACTGGAATTCAGTCACCTTCAGCGAGGGAGCTCGGCAGCTGTTTAGAAGCACACAGCAATACTCTGCCGCAGTTTCTGAGAAAATGAAGGATGTAATATCCAAATGAGATGACAAGAGGGGTTTAGGTAGGCAGGATATAATTACCCAAACAGGAGAACAGAGGTAATGTTCCATCATTACCAAGAACAGGCCTGGGATGCTCCGTGACCGCTAATAGTCTGTGATTTTTCATTTCGTGTAAAAGAAAGTTGACTTGTCAGTGTATCCGAATGCAACGGTCTATAGAAAAAAATTAAAAATAAAGCAGTCGATTTATCTGCCAATTAATCTAGTAGGAAGCCTAAAGAGAGCTTCACTGAGGGACACAGGGACATAAAAACACTGTGAAAATTGCAATCCCTGCTTCTGTCATCCCAACAGTCACCCTGCAACTTGCAGCCCCTCTCAATTCATTTGATTCGAGACAAAGACAAAGTAGCCATATTCTTTCAGAACAAAAATGAACAGCCATGTGGATTTTTTACATAGTACTCCTCTTCGGCAAAAAGCCACGGAACTTTTTTAAAAAATCGTTTCCAAGGATGAAAGTGACTTTGCCAAGCAAAGTGGCTTCAAAACAGGCCTCAAAAATACTAATAGAAAGACAGATGGTTCTACTAAGAGCTTGGCTGCCAACATGAAAAAAAAAAAAAAAAAGATAGTAGGGGGAAAAAAAAGAGTGATGCTATTGAAGCTGACTGTAAAGTTATTTGATGACTACAAATACTTATGTCCCACTGCAAGTGCTAACTGCCTCCAGGGCTGATAGAGCCAAACTCCTAACTTCCCCACATCCCATCCCCTTGTATTCTCGCCCCTCCTAGATAAAACCTGTCAGTACCATGCCCCCCAAAACAGCACAAGCACGCTCTTGATTCTGACGGACTGCTCCATGGAAGCAAAATATTGCATCGGAGAACTCCTATTTAGGAAGAGACCCACAAGGAAAATTGCTTTTCTTTTCCAAACTGCCTGTCACATTTTCTTTTTTCTAATTCCCTTTTTCCTCCTCCTCCCTGTCACCAAAGGGCCCCTGGGCCCTATGAGTTTAGATGATACAAACTCAATTTGGATAAAGAAGGCACCAGGCAGCCCCACGGAGAGGTGAAGGGAGTTTGCAAGGCAGGAGAAATAATCCAGTCAAAACAGAGTACAATTTTCTTTGCAAACTACTACTACAATAATACCTCCACTTTATTTCCTTCAGGGCAACTGTCATTTCTTTTTAGCCAGATTGCTACTAGATATAATAGAAACTGAAATATTATATGGTCACTGACTCTTTGTTTCAATGGCTCATTTCACTACTGCATTTTTACTTTTGCATGATGTGTTTAGCGTCGGCATTGTTACGAGAGTAAAATCGCTTTCCAACGACCCAGAATTAAGACTTCTGTCACTTTAAGGCAATGAGATTTCCTATGCTATGCTGTGTAAGTTTGACTTAAACATTCTTAACGTCTGATAGAGACGACTGACTTTCAAAACTCAGATATCACCTTCCCATAAAGCACTGTTTTAACAGACGTTAAATTTATGTCAAATTTCAACCAAGATAATGACTGTTATGACAGAGTGGATGCTTATATTGTATTTGTTGACCTTAAGGGAAACCTTTGTATTGAAAGTTGACAGTCACAGAACCCTAAGGGTGGCAGGGAAACGTGATGGGAAATTTGAAAGCAACTGTTAGAGAGTAAGGGAGAAACGCAGCTATGTTTATCATGATGAGCAATTTTTAAACTGTATGAAAGATTTCTAAAAGGTAATTAAAATATCTCAAAGGCGGCATTACTTTGAGTTCTAGTGTCATCCTAAAACCACTGCTGTTTCTTAAAGCAATGCATTTCATAGTTGTTGCTTGGTAGGACCCAATTCTTTCCTTATGCAACAACTCAGTGTCCCTCAGTGTATGTGACTGTTTGTACTGCTTCATCAAGGTTTGTTAAAACAAAATAGCGTGGTTCGTAAGTGATCGCGGACAGCTGTCCACAGGAACAGAATCAGGCTTTGCAAATACCAACACAATCTCCTCTGATATCATGCATCTCTGCATCACTTGTTAAGAATATGGTCAACATGAAATGTGACAGTTTTCAGTTATACTTATCAGGAGATCAGGGGTCCATAACAAGAAAATTAACAGAATTCACTAGCATGCGTTTCTGATTTATGTTTGGCTCAATGGCTCATAATACATTATTGGTGATTTTATGTGATACTAATCTCAGTTAAATATAATTTCCTTTCAAAAATTATGTATAGAAATTATCAATTTGGGGAGAGAAAAGAGGAGTGACTTATAGGGTGTACAGGGTTTATTTGGGAAGTGATGAAATCAGTGTGGAATTAGTGTTGGGGATTGCAGAACACTGTAAATATAATGAATGCCATTAAATTGTATAGTGTGGAGGGTGACTTTCACTGTATATTAATTCTATCTTAGTTAAAAATAAACAAAGCAAAAAAAAATCTGTACCTTTACTACATATGATGCAGGACTGACAGTGCCTGGAAATAGCTCTTGTATTAGAATACAATAATGTTCTGTGGCTCTACAAAGCATTTGCACATATGTTAGCTCATTTATACTGGAGCTTCTTGGAGATTAGTCAGGTGTTGCTATTTCCAATTTATTAATGAGGAAAACTGATGGAAAACAAATAGTTTTGGAGAACATGTATAGGATAACACGGCCATAAATGCTTTAATGCTTCCTAAAAAAATATAAAACACAAAAATAAAAATGCTAATTTACATAAGGAATACAAAGACACTATGACAAAAAGAATTCCCACATGTTTTCTCACTGTTAAAAAGGAAACACATTTAAACAATCTTTCAAAGATAAAACTCTATGTTTAAAGAACTTTTTATACCGGGGGGGGGGGGAGCAGTTTGAATGACTTGAATCTTCATCTTTACATTTTATTTTACCTTATGTTTTCTGCACAAAATATTTTTTAGTTTTCTATATGTACACATATCTTATTAATAATAATCTGAACGCTGCTCAAAAAATAAGAATTCTATTTAGTACCTGACATATCCCAGAGGATATTTAACACTTCACTTCTGTCCTATATTAACTGCTTTTTAGACTCACTCCTAAAAATCTTAAATTGTGAGTCATTATTGTCTCCAGTAGGTAACAGAAAAAAAAGATCTGATAGCTCACTAAAGAAAAAAAATGTAACTTTTTATTTCAAAATTTCTTGAAATCATTCCCTATTATTTTGAGTTTTCATGTTTCTTTCTTGTGATAATTCCTCTGACACTAGTATTTTGCTCCACTGAACAAGTAGTGAATTATGAAATATTTTACCATCTTCTATTTCCTGCCAAGGGTAGTTTACTCTTTCTTAGTAAATGTTAAGACTTTTTCTGGCCGAGAGGTCTTATACTGTTCTACTTGTCCTCAAATTCATGGCTGTAGAGATCTGAAAACTCCAGCTGACTTAGCCAAGAAACGTATCAGAGCATATACGATCCACTAATTTTCAAATACAGAAAAAAATACATAACGGGGAAAGGGTTATCTCCTCCACAAATGGTTTTGGAAAAAAATGAGATGGCCATATATGAAAGACAGAATGATTTGGCGGCATACAAAGAAATTAGCTCAAAAGGTATCAAATGCGTAGGTATAGGTCCTGACACCACGAAACCCTGAGAAGAAAAACATAATGGTAAAGTCTCTTTGACATTGACTATGGTGATGATCACTTGAAAATCAATCTAAAAAAATTGAAGGAACAAAAGGAAAAATAGTAAGTGGTACTACATCAAATTAAGTTGCTCAGTACAGCAAAATCGTCAACAACATGGCATGGGGAGCACCTACAGACAGGGAGAAAATATTGGGGTTAATGTCTAACATATGCAAGGATCTCAACACCACTCAACCATGAAAACAAAATAACAAAAGCAGTTTTCATAAAGGGTGAAAAACTTGAATAAATACTTCTTCCAAAGACAACATGAAAATGCCCCACAAGCATATGAAATGATTTGCTGTGTGACATATGTCCCTGGGGAAATGCAAATCAAACGCATAGTGACATACCATTTTCATACCTGTTAGGATGGCTGTCGTCAAAAAGACAAGAGATAATCAATGGTGTCAAGGGCATGCAGCAGAGGAAACCCTTGTGTGCCGTTGGTGAGAATGTAAATTAGTATGGCCACTGTGTAAAGGAGGAGTGAGGTTCCCAGAAAATTAAAAATGGATGTATTGAATGATTCACCAACCCATCTTCTGGAGATAAACCCAAAGGAAATAAAATCAGCACTTCATAGAGATACCTGCTCACTCTCCTACCCATGACCACTCCAGCGTTATTATTTTCTTTTTTTTTTTTTTTTTTTTAAGGGAAGGGGTCTTATCTGGTTTAGAGTTCATAGAAGTTTCAGTCCACAGTCAACTGGCTCCAATACAGGCAAACAGACATGTGCAAGGCAGCAAATGTAACAAGAGTGTTTAGCAGTGTCTATCTGTCCTCTTTATCTTATTCAGACTACTGGGTTTAGGGCCATGACAAATGAATCGTTCATGTGTAGTGGTTTAGTAATCACACACCATTAATCTTCGCATTACACATTCCATATTTAACTACTTCTGAGAAGAAAGCCCCACCTCATGTGCATGAGGTTTGGGAGGCATCTAAACACAAACCAGAACATTCTGCCCTCCTCCCAAAGACCCACACATATCCCTTTATGCAAAAGAGCATTTAGTCCATCTCTAAGAGTTGTCAAAGTCCTAACAGTTTCAGCATTGCTCCAAGTCCCCAGTCTCCTCAGAGATTTAAGGCAAACTCTTAGCTGTGAGCATCTGCACAAGTGCAAACAAAGTTAAATACTTCCAACATTCAATGGGGCAAGACAGACATTTCCATTTCAAAAGCTACAAACAAGGGAACGCAAAGGATTGGGAGAAAGGCAAATCCAAAATGCAGCAGGACCAATATTAAATCTGACAGTTCCATTTTTAGCACCCCCAGCAATCTGTGGTAGGTTGTGAGCTCCAAAGAGTTGGGTGTCTCCATCTCTATAGCACATCTGGTGGTTGCAGCTCCCACTGCTTCTCTTATGGTCCAGTTCTGCTCTTCCTTTCCAACTTTCCTTACATGATTTATACTCCTGGCTTCTCCAAACTTCTCAGGTCTCCACTGCACCTTTGGCTTTATTCTCACACTTCATGCCACCATTTTGAAATAATCTCCCTGGACTACTGCCACTTTGGGACAACCTCCCTAGGCTGCCACCATTTTAGAAATTTCCTAGGCTGCCACCATTTTGGAACAACTTCCCTAGACTGCCACTTTGGAACAATTTCCCTAGGTTACCGCCATTTTGAACTACGTGCCTAGGCTGCTACCATTTTGGAGCAACTTCTCTAGGCTGTCATTTTGGAATAACTTCCCTAAACTGTCACTATTTTGGTGGAACTTCCCTAAGCCACTGCCATTTTGAAAGAACTTTGCCAGGCTGCCATTTTGGAACAACTTCCCTAGGTTGCCACCATTTTGAAACAACCTCCCTAGGCTGCCATTCTGGAACAACTTCCTTAGGCTGCTATTTTGGAATAACTTTCCTAGGCTGCCATTTTGTTAGAACTTCCCTAGGCTGCAGCCATTCTGGAACAACTTCATTAGGCTGCTGCATTTTGAAATAATTTCTCTAGGCTGCCACTTCTGAATGACTACTCTAGGCCCCTGCCATTTTGGAGCAAATTCCCTAGGGTGCCAACCTCAATGGTGTGCACAGATGTATGAATGGATATATACAACGGAATGTTACTCAGCTTTAAATAAAATATGGAGATCTTGTTATTCTCAACAAAGTGGATGAAACTTCATGGAATTATACTAAGTGAAATCAGCTAGATACAGAAAGAAAAATGTTGACACATAAAATCTAATAAAAGCAGAATATGTAGAGACAAAACATAGATGACCACCGACTAGGAAGGAGATTTCAAAATGGAAAAGTTCCGGTTACAGAGTGGAAGTTATAATTATGGATAATAAGTCTAGAGACATGACCTTTGATATAATAATATTTTATTATATACTAGATAATTGTTAAGGCAGCAGTGTTTCCAAGGTCTGACTACACAAATGCAAGAAAGCAACTATGTAAGGTGACGGGTATATTAGTTTGCTTAGCTGTAGTGATCATTTCACTATGTGTGTGTATATGTCTAGCACATCATTTTTCTATGCTTTAAGTATAGATACTGATAAAGAGACTATTTATCCTTCACTTCCAAATAAAAGACTTCACCTGATTTAGGCTCAAGAGAAACTTTGTAGTCAAAACCCAGCTTAGGTATCACCACATTTAAGAAGAGCATCCATAGTAAAATCCATTCATTTAGTCATCTACTGAGCCCCTATTTGTGCTAGGCACTGTTACAGTTCCTACGGAGATGGCAATAAATAAGACAGGCAAATGCCACTGAAAAATGAAAGCAAAGGCAGAGGTACAAGAATACTGGGACAGAGACTACAAATTCAAAGGTAGAATCAAGGAATGGAATGGATAACATAGTTACATGTAAAGACCAGGAAAAATTAACACAATGAATCTCTCAAGTTTTCCAGAGAAAGTACTTTATGAAAATGAAAGAGGAGATGCTAAAAATAAAGAATGTAATGACTGTGTTTAACAAGCAGTCTCCTTCTTCCATCTGTATGTCACATAAATATCACATGAGGGTGAATATCCCAGGAAGCTGAAATGATTTGTCTGTCTTCATGAGTAAGCTGTCTTAAAGACAGAAGCAAAGCTAACTCATATTTATATGTCTAAACCCAACTTGGGGCTCAAGATTTAGCTCACTGGTGCCGCCACTGCTTGTCTTGCAAGAGCAAGGTCATGAGTTAGATGCCTGGTAACTGGGCGTGGGAGTAGGAGGATGGACAAACAAAACCTAGCTCAATGCCTCATATGTAGTAGGTGCCTAATATTGGTTAAGTAGACTGATTAATTAAAAATGTATTCATTATAAGAAAAGTCTATGTACTTTCTTATAATGGTAATGACTTTATTAAAACATTCCCTTTATACAATGGGTCTTAGGTTTTATATTTTATTTTCACTCAGGACTCATTATTTTCCTTTCTAGTTGGGCCCTGAACAATGGCAAATAACTGAAGCCAACCACATACTCCACACACCATCCTCTGCCATCTAATGTATTATCTTCCCGAGATCCTAGTTTTCGTGCTAATCATGCTAACAGTTGAGTTTTGTATGTTTCACTGGATGGAACAAAATAAGAACTCTGAAGTATTTTTACTAAAATAAACCAAGAACTGCTGTTACATGTTATCTGTTATAAAAATGCAAATCTTTATTACTTATATGGAATGAACGGAAATGTAAAAATAATTAGAAAATAAGTTCAAATGTGAAACTTTGTGTGCCACTAAATATACTTTATGTTATTTTAGTTGCAAACAATACAGAAAGCAAAGTACTGAATTACATGAAATACAGAATTTATTTTCAGAGATAGCCTTATTTATGCTTCATCCTCTCCTCTCAAAACCTCATGATATTACTAAAACAAAATATTTTGATTAAAAATTCAAGTGAATCTCTAGCTACATCCTTAAACTCTGTGTCCTGTCTTGATGGAGAATATAAATGTGATGATATATTCATAGTATTTTGTCCAGTTTTCTGTTTTATTTCGTTTTTTTTTTTTTCAGTTCAAGGTACTAATGGGGTGCATGGCTTCACGTGTGTGTTTCCTGATGTGTATGTAGTCAGAAACAACTACACTGACTCACCGAGTAAAAATGTCACAATCGTGGCCAAAGACCCTGAAGAGGCATTCTTGCAAACAAAACCAAAAACACATCACACAACTCTCTCGAATGCAGTCATGTCAGGAGCTGGTTGGTGTGTCACTCCATTCCTGGGGAATGTGAGGAGGAGTCATGGTCTTGGAGTCGGAATGCATGCTGCCTCACACTCTGATGGGACACAGCACTCAGACACCTTCTGACTATACACTGAGGATGCTGTGACAGTGATCCACTCACCAGAACATTTGTCACTGAAAACACAATGTGTGAAATCACCAGATAGGGCCTGGTGTATGCTTCCTGAGAGAAAATATGAAATGCTTTCATAATTGGACAGCCCAATGAAAG
>PVIR01020516.1:18409-30385 GCA_004026965.1 Petromus typicus | reverse complement strand
TGAGATATGTCCAAAAAATTGCTCGAGTTGAAGCAGTTTATTAGAAAGCTGTATTTCCAGGGTGGCAGGAAAATAAACATAAAATAGTTCAGTGAACAAGTCTGCAACCCCAGTGCCACTGATGGAGTGAAGAAGTGATGGAGGAGTAGCTTTATATTACCAAATGTTGTAGAAGAAGGAGGCATTCAAAAATGGGAGAAATACTCAGTCAAAGCAGCCAAATGAAATCATGCCTTGCCACACTGTCTTCATCTCAAGAGTACCTTGATCCACTGATGTATTATAGGTCATTCTGATAAGCCAAGAACTAACTTGAATACATTCTTCCCATCACTGATGGTGCTGGTTGGTATATATATTCCTAAACAAAGGTGATATAGGAACATGTATTGATCATTACATACTTTGGCTCAGGTTTTGCCTTGAGATTCAGAAGGATGCTAGGAACCTATCTGAAGATAGGGAATGGGTTTGTCACCATTGCTCCCTTTATTACTGGCTGCTGACATAAGAATCACGATCCTGACGGATATAGCTCACACCTTCCCATTATTCACTGATGACCTAACCATACTTTGCAACATGCATCTGCCTCACAGAGTCAGAATATACATTCTTCTCTGTCGCTCGTGGGTTATTCTCCAAAAGAGATCATATACTAGTTCACAGCGCATGTTCAAGTGAATGCAAAGGAATTGAAGGTAGCCCTTGTATACTGTCAGACCATAATGCCTTGAAGTTGGAACTCAATAGTAAAAGAAATTCCAAGAATCTCACAAACATACGGAAACTGAACAACACTCTCCTGAGCAAGCAATGGGTCACAGAAGATATTAAACAATTTCTACAGTTAAATATTAATGCCAATACAACATATAGGAATTTATGGGCCATAATGAAAGCAGTTCTATGAGGGAAATTCATAGCAATGAAAGCCCATCCTAGGAATACAGAGCGAGCTCAAATAAACAACCTAATGATGAACCTCAAACAACTAGAAGAAGAGGAACAAGATAAACCCAAAGCTCATACAAGAGAGGAAATTACAAGGATTAGAGCAGAAATTAATGCATTGGAAACTAAGAGAATATAAAAAATCAACATGCATCTGAAAAAGTGATAGGAAATCAAGAGTTTTCCCCTGCCTCCTGCCTGTACCTTTGGTAAATTTAGGTTTAAACTCAAAACATGTTTTGTATTATTTCCAGACACAGTGACATACAGATTAAGATTCTGACTTTGAGTCAGATCTGCATTGAATTGTAACCCCAAACTTACTTGCTAACAGACAAGTTACCTAAGTTGGCGGGCACAGTAGTGCATCCCTATAACTTCTGAGTTTATTTCCAGTATCACAAAAGGCCTAACTTTATATTTTCTTAATTACCTTTTCTATAAATTGAGTACAGTAACACTTATCTTACTGAGTCACCATGAGAAATAAATAAGAATAAAGAACTGAACATAGTGCTTGACATATAGTAATAATGTCCAGTCTCCTTACTCCTTTTATTTCTAGGACACTTTACTTTTGTACAATCTATGAAATGGCCTCACCTAATAAGCCAGTGGTCAGAAGTCAGCAGTCTTTATTTGTAGGCTCAGATATATGTTCCCTGAAGTCATCTGAATCACCCTGACATCTGTACATTCCCATTATACCCACACCTCATCCTCCTGGAGATAGAGCAAGAAGGATTTATTTGTGTTTAAAGAAAAGGAAAATGCTTTCAGAAAATGGTTGTTTCCCTTCTGAAACAGAGCATGCCTTTCACTGATTCTGTTCCCTTTGTTGCTTCCAAAATGGTTTTTGCCATGCCTGAGTCTCCCGATACTTGTGTCTGAGCCCTTTCCCTGACCAGCCACTTATTGCTCTTTTCATACCAACACCTGCAGCAGCTGCAGTATAAAAGAAGCAGGGCCTGCTTTGCACTAATCCTCATTCACCTATGTTTCTTGAAGTTGTTTGTCCTTCTTCGATTAATGCCTTTGCTTTGTTACTAAACTGTTCATTTATTTTCAGCCTACAAAAGCCTAGAATAAAGATGCCACACTCTGAAGGGATCAATGGAAGCATCACCAGGTGATGTTTTCTGCAGGATAAACAAGTCAGCCATTAAGTTGATTAATCCTGATTACTGGTCCCTTTCTCCAGCCTTTTCTGTGAGCAGACCTGGATCATGGGCTTCCTTATTTCCTTTCAGCTTCCCATGAGGCTGAGCAGAGAAAGAAAATTAGCTAAATCGGGAATTGAAGAAACAGTTACAGCCTCTTTTTCAGATGCAGAGATGTGTTTGGAGGGGAAGTGCATTAAAGGGCCAGTTACTTGTGCTACAACTCTTCTTAATCTTCTCAATATGAATGCCCTTAAGAGGCTTCAGTGAATACTATCTTGTGATTAGTTTAGTTTCTAGACAGAATGCTACGAGATCATAAAAAAACAGTTCCAGAGTGCCACGTGAACTGGGCTGCTATAGTGGGCCAAGCTGCTTTGCTATGTTCTGCGAGCTCTTCCAGGCCCATCTTTCTACATTTATAAAAACTCAAGATTTGGCCAGGGAGTTAGCTCAGTGGTTCCGGCGCCTGTCTCGCAAGCGCAAGGACCCGGGTTCGATTCCCCGGTAACCACATAACAATACTGGGTGTGGAGACCCACACCCAGCAGCAACCAGTACCACATACCACAGTGCCGGGTGTGGTGGCTCACGCCTGTAATCCCAGCACTCGGGAGGCAGAGGCAGAAGGATTGTGATGTGAGTTTGAGGCTGAGCTCAGGGCCAGCCTGAACCACAAAAGCAAGACCCTGTCTCCAAAAACCTAAAAAAAAAAAAAAAATAAAATCTCAAGATTTACCTAAAGTATTGGGTAAGGTGGCACATGCCTGTGATTCCAGCACTCAGAAGGCTCAGGCAAGAGGCTCACACAAATTTGAGGTCAGCCTGGATTATATAGTGAGATCACAGCCAGCCTGAACTACAAAGTGAGATCCTGTTAAAAAAAAAAAAATTACCTAAGGCAATAGCCAGTTATAGTTAGAATGGGAACTGAAGCCAGCAATTTATATCATTAGGTCTTAATTCATGGATTTAACCAAACACATGCAGACTACAAACACTGCATTTGTAAAATACTGTGGCTGTACTGAACACGCACGTTTTTTGTCATCGTAACTCATAGACTGTAACAACTATCTACATTGTATTAGATATTAAAATTTAATTAACTGATTTAAGGTATACAGAGGGGTGCATATAGATTATATGCAAGTATTCACTGTTTTATATACGAGACTCAAGCATCTGCAAACCTAGGTATCCACAGGGGTTCTGAAACCCATCCGCCATGGGTACTAAGGGACAACTATTCTCTATTTTCAGAAGAGCTCAGGGAATTGCAAAGCTCACAGCACTGCCAAAGATAACCTTAGAGCTTGTGAAGCAAGACCTAAGGAGATCTGAGACTGAAGAGTGAAAGATTACTTAGCTAAGGAGGCTACTAAGGCAGTGAGGATTAAACAGCCTTAGTTTAGATGGACTAGACAATGATTCTCAAAGTTTAGCTCCCATGGCAGTAGTACCAACCATACCTAGGAACTTGTTAGAAAATCAAATTCTCAGGCCCTGCCCTAGATTTACCACATCAGAAATTCTCCGCAGGCTATTTGAACAAGTCCTCCATGAGACCCCAGTGTACTCTAGAGTTTATGAAACAGTCCTGAGTAAATATTCCTGATACTGCCAGCTATCTTTGGTAGTTCAGGGGCTGTGAGGAAGGCATCTGTTTATGATTCTTGTGGGAAGCAAGGAGATGAGTGCCGAAAACACCAGCTCTGGAGCCACAGCAACCTTCCTATGAATTCTTAATTTTTTTTTTTTTTTTTTTTTTTTTTTTTTTTTTTTTTTTTTTTTTTTTTTTTTTTGAGACAGGGTCTCGCTTTATAGTTCAGGCTGGCCTAGAGCTCAGCCTCAAACTCACATCACAGCTATCCTCCTGCCTCTGCCTCCCGAGTGCTGGGATTACAGGCGTGAGCCACCACACCCGGCACTGTGGTATGTGGTACTGGTTGCTGCTGGGCATGGGTCTCCACACCTAGTATTATATGTGGTTAACTGGGGAATCGAACCCGTGTGCTTGCGCTTGCAAGACAGGCACCGGAACCACTGAGCTAAACCCCGGCCCCCTTCCTATGAATTCTTGCTCTGCAACTCAGTAGGTTTATGCTCCAGGTACCATTGTTCAGCTTTTCTAGTAGGGTTTTGTGTGTGTGTGTGTGTGTGTGTGTGTGTGTGTGTGTGTGTGTGTGTGTGTGTTTTCCTGTAAAGCGAAGATAAGAGTGATGTTTACCTTAGAAGGTTATTATAAGATTAAATAAGATAACATATATTACAGAACATGAAGAACAATAAGAGTTTAATAAATGAGTCTATCCTTCAGCTTCAGAATTTACACCCCAGTTTTTCTGTTTGTTCTGTGTAGTTTCTATAGAAAGGCTGTTTTCAAGATTTTTAAAACTACTACTCTCTCTCTCTCTCCACTGGGGATAGTTTTTGCCCTTCTTTGATACAGCTTCTTACTCTGCAGAAAAAGGACATGATTTACAAGCCCTAGTTTTATAGGGGGAATACATACTATTGTTTGTCTTAGAGATTCTTGCCTTTCTGACAAAACCAACCCCCCAAGGACTCTGTTTCTGATTCTTCTTTGGACAGAAACTGTATTTATGGTTTTTTGGTGTCCATTTAGAAGCACTGTCAACATGAATTTTTCCATCTCATGAGCAAGTGCAGCCTCAGGCTTTGTTGGAGACTTTAGAAAGCGTGCTGTTCCACTAACCTGCTCACCCTGACTTATGCTGTTGTCATGGCAATGATGGTCGTGGGAGGTGTGTTCCCATCCTTATTAGGAAAGAAAATGAGATCAAGGATCTTGTGAGCAAGCATCTCTCTCCTGTCCTGTCCTCCTCTCTCACCTTCCATCTGACTGCCCAGAAGTGCCAGCTTGGGTTAGAGATCTCTAGCTAAGCAAAGTAAGTGCTTGAAAGATGCAATTTCATTTTGTGGGGTTGTGGAGTTCATTGTTTCTTGGATTTTTTTTTACTGTAGTTATGATGAAAAAAAAATTTGTTTGTTCTGGGCCAACCTAGAGGGAGAAAGTAAGATGGTGTGGGAAGGGGAATTAGCATCCTCTACCTAGCAGAAGCCTGCAAGTCTTTCTTGTCTCCATCCCTGTGTCTCTTTCTTTGTTTCCTTTCTTGGAGGAATATGCCTCGTTTTCAATTTTTAATGGTCCTGTAAATAAAAGACTAAAGTGACATGTTCTAATTTTTCTGAAATTAAACATTTCTATGATTTAATAGTTTCTGGGATAGTTCTTTTTCTATATGCCCTGTATTTTCTCACCTCTCTCTTTTCTCACATACCGATTATTCCAAGGTTGATAGTCCTGGGCAGAATACAGTCAGAGTTAGGGGCATAATACATAAGAATCTCTTCCATAACAGTGATCCCAAAAGGAGACCATATGTCTCCTGAAAACATCCAATCTCATGTGTATTTAGATGGATGCTCCTGGACACACATTTTGACACAATACATAGTGAAGGGAAAAGAACAGCAAAAACTGTTTTGTTAGGCTACAGTGTCTGCCCTTCAAACGCCACAGATGCAGAGAAGCAGGTTAATGCAGGCTCAGGAGACAGACTCACTATAGTTCTTTCAGTTATCACTGATCCCTCTACCATCCCAACTACACTGAAGCAATATATTACAGTCACTGAAAAGTTTGTTCGCAGAAACCACTTTTGACTACCTCTTAGAAAAATAATGCACTTTATCCTTCTTTTAAGATAGTTGCCTAGAACAGGAAACTTCCTAAATTACCCTTTTAGTGATCTCTGTATACTAGTGTTTGCAGTTGAATTTTTAAGCCCCTAATCAAAAAAGAGTCAAGCTTCAGGCCCAGTGTCACAAAGGACTAAGAGTGGGGAGTCACCAACTTTGCCACCTGACTTAGCTGTGTGTGTTTAAAAGCTTTCCAGGGAAGAGGACATGGAGTCTGCCCTTCATTCTGTGGGAAAGAGTGCTGAGGTTTTAAAAACTGGTGTCTAGGAGTTTTAGAACAAGAAAGACTTGCTTATGATGAAAGATGGATTTAGAGCAGAGAAATAGTGATAGTTTGTAATTTCTTAACCTTTTCCCCTCCAGCAAAGCCTTGTCGTCACCCACTAATTTACTAATTTCTAGTAAACCAGAAATTAAACCAGTGACAGCAAGACTTCTGTGACAAATAGTTTGAGAAACTCAGCCCAGACTTCAAAGGAATTTGAAAAATTCATCTTCACAGAGGCAGCCAACTTCAGTGCTGAGAAGGTCATTGCCTAATCTTGAGAAACATATTCAGGCCAAGCACTGGCTAGAGACCAGGGTCCTCTAGGGACGAATTGTAAGACGGTTCATTGCCAGGAAGCCTGGAAGTAAGAGTGTGGGTTAGAGAGAAGACTTTCTCTGCCTCAGCATATGGAATCTCATTACTCAAAATCAGTAAAAGAAGGGAGAGCAGAAATAAATGCTGTCCTACTCTTATCTCAGTTAAGCAAAGCTTCCTCAGCAACAGCCCTGCCCCAAATGACAAATTTCCCAGGGAGTGGGCTAGGCCAAGGACAGAAGTCTGCCCTCTGGGTGGCATTACTGCAGGACATGATAGAGAAAGGATGTTTGTGCTACTATTAAAACAGGAAGTAAAAAGCTTTATAAGAAGCTGTACTTACTTAGAGGCATAACTATAAAAGATTAGGGAATGAAAAGATAAATTTTAGCAACTAAATTTGGTTTCACAATAAAAGAGGGACAAGGAGAAGTTTATCATTATTCCTTATCTGCTGACTCCCAAACCCTAGGCCTCCAGATTACAGCTGCCATCTTACATAAAAAAAACAATAAATTTATGCGTTTTTGTGTGTATATGTGCCAAAGCTTGGGAGTCTTTGTTAGTCAAAAAGTTTTTTAAGACAAGCTCTTTTTTTTTGAGACAGGGTCTCGCTTTTGTGGTTCAGGCTGGCCCTGAGCTCAGCTTCCAACTCACATCACAGCAATCCTTCTGCCTCTGCCTCTGCCTCCTGAGTGCTGGGATCGCAGGTGTGAGCCACCATGCCCAGCACTGTGGTATGTGGTACTGGTTGCTGCTGGGGTGAGTCTCCACGCTCAGTATGGTATGTGGTGACCGGGGATCGAACCCGGTCCTTGTGCTTGCAAGACAGGCGCCGGAACCACTGAGCTAAATCCCCGGCCCCTAAGACAAGCTCTTATTATATAATCCAAGATGGCTTTAAACTGACTAGATAGCCCAGGCTAGCCTTGAACTCATGGTGATCTTCCTGTGTCAGCATCACAAGTGCTAGCATTAGAGGTGCATGCCACCATGTCTAGCTGTTAATCAACTTTTTTTTTTTTTTTTTTGAGACAAGGTCTCGCTTTTATAGTTCATGTTGGCCTCGAACTCACTATTTAACCCAGGCCAGTCTCAAACTCACAGCAGTCCTCCTGCCTCTGCCTCCCGAGTGCTGGGATTACAGGTGTGAGCCACCACTCATGGCACTGTGTTGTGTGATACTGACTGCTGATAGACATGAGTCACCATGCCCAGCATTGTTGTATGTGGTTACTGGGGACTTTGCCTTTACACAGCAGACACCAGAACCATAGAGCTAAATCCCTATC
This sequence comes from Petromus typicus, assembly GCA_004026965.1. Classification (NCBI taxonomy): domain Eukaryota; kingdom Metazoa; phylum Chordata; class Mammalia; order Rodentia; family Petromuridae; genus Petromus; species Petromus typicus. The sequence continues at coordinate 22,670 of PVIR01020516.1, read as the reverse complement.
CCTGTTACTCAACTTTTAAAGTCTAAAATCTATACTGTTGCCCCTTTTTGTACAACTATTGTCTTACAGCACAAGGAAGGAAGACTTAACAATAGCTATTATGGGGGTCAAGGATTTAGCTCAGTAGTTCCACTCAGTGGTTCTAGCACCTGCCTTGCAAGCACAGGGTCCTGGGCTTGATCCCTGGTAACCACATACAATACTGAGCATGGTGACTCATGCCCACCAGCAGCCAGTACAACCACAATGCTGGACATGGTGGCTCACACCTGTAATCCCAGTACTGGGGAGTCAACGGAAGGAGGATTGTTGAGTTCAGGACCAGCCTGAACTACAAAGTGAGACCCTGTCTCAAAACAAAACAAAGCAAAAAACAGTAGCTATTACTTATTGGGAGTGGTAGTAAGCACTTCACATGCATTGCATACTTTACTTTAAGAAGTATATTAGTGTTTGTTGAATCCATTAGTGCCCTTCATGTGGCAGAGGCAGTATATGAACCCATGTCCACCTGTGCCGAACCCTGTACTCTTAGCACATTACTATTTATCCGACACAACAGCTGAAGAGAGTAGCTTAGTAGTTTCACTGTCTGTGTCCCAGGCCAACTGTAAGAGTCTGTATTGCTTTCAGATCACTGCTATACCAAGTTATCACAAATGTTGACAACATATATCAGAGTCTTATAGTTTTGGAGGTCAGAAACCTGAAATGAGTTGCACTGGGCCACTGTAGAGCAAGGATGTGCTTTCATTCAATTGCCACTAAGTGTTTCTGGTTTCTGTCTGAGGTGTTTGTGGTAGCACCTTTATAATGTGCGTATCTGTAGAATTTATTCATGACAAATTAGGTATTTTTTTAAGAGAATATATATATTTACCCTACCTCAAGGTACCATAATCTGTATTTATTTCCTAGGCCTGCCATAACAAATTGCCACAAACTAGATAGCTTAAAACAATTCAGATGAATTATCTTGTAGTTTTGTAGATCAAAATTCCAAAGTGGCTTTCACTGGGTTAAAATCAGTGTGTTGGCGGGGATGCATTTCTTTTACAGGCTTTATGGAAGGACTATTTGCTTACCTTTTCCAGTTTTTAGGGACTGCCTTCATTTTTAAGCTTGTGGCCCCTCCTCTTTCTTCTTCAGAGTCAGCAATGTTGCCCCTTTAAATCTCTTTGTCCCAACTTACTGGGACATTTTGGTGACATTGAGCCCACCTGGATATCTAAAATAATATCCCTATCTCAAGGTCCTTGTTATAACCACACTAGCAAGATACCTTCTGCTATGTAACATAAAATATTCACAGGTTATGTGAATTAGAATGTAAGCATATTGGGGCATGGTTTGTTATTATTCTTCCTGTAACAAGTCTTTCATGTCCATGCTGATGTAATTGTGTGTGTGTGAATTTTAGTAGAAGTTAAGATAAAATAAGGTACATATTATAAATACAAACAGGGTATAGTGAACTTGGATCAGACTTTAAACTGCTGTTGAAAGCTACTAATTATCAGAAGTCTTGTGGAGACTTAACCCCTACTATTCTCTCCAAATCTTATCTAAGAACAGATGGCAGGAATCAACTCACAAAGCAAAGTTAGCATCAGGTTTATTTTTGGTAAAGGAGAGTGTGACCAGGGCCTATAGCTTTCCAGATACAAAGGCTAAAAATTTAAAATGAGAGACATCGCCTTTGGTGAGAAAGGATTGTTATTCTGATTGATTATCAAATACAGAGTGAAGCAGAGAAAGAAAGTGAGGTATATTGTGAAAGATCAGTTACTACTGGTGGTAACTTCACCCCATGAAGAAGCATAATCTCTTTAAACACTGACTTTCAGCAACCTCTCCAATCAAACTACTCTTCCTTTCTGGGAACAGTGAGTAAAGAAGTAGAGTTAAAATGAATGTTCTCGCTCTAGCACATCATCCCAAAGACAGAAGTGTTGATTTGTTGGGTATTCCTTCTGGTGGAAATGCAGAGAGAGGGGAAAATAATTCTCATCTTATTATTATGTTAAGGGCCATGCCATATTGCTTTGCCCTAAGTTTAAGAACATTATTCCAAGAGTTGGGGAGAGATAAAAGAGGACAGTACCCTTTGAATCACCCACAGGTCAATCTGGAAAGAATAATCATGAAACATGGTAATAATTTAAAAGTCACTGTCCACAGTGATGCCAGGGGACAGAGACAATGCATATTGCCTGTTTCTTGTAGATCTAGCAACTGTGTTTGGATAAAAGCCAATTAAATATAAATCCATGGGTTCCTTTTAAGAAAAGAGTTTACAAGTTGACCACTCCTCCGTGGTGGTGGTGGTGGTGGTGGTGGTGGGTGGGGTGTGTGTGTTTATGTGTGTGTGTGTGTGTGTGTGTGTGTGTGTGTGTGTGTGTGTGTGTGTTTAGAACTGAGAGCTGGGAGTGCTTTCAGTCAGTGTTCCTAAATCCCACCTCACTCATGCTTCCTGATGGGGGACAGGAAGTAGGGTAGCTTGGGGCCAATTCTAGAGGTACATATGCACCTCAGGATTTGTTTATTTCTTAACAGCCTCTTGCCTAACAATCTCGTCTCTCACTTTAGCTTTCTGCTTGAGATTCTAATAGACTAGGAACCTCTGCAATTTAGGGGCTCACTGCACTCTCAGCAGATCTGGCTGGAGATTAAATCATTCCTCATACCACTGACAGCAGTTTGGCCACAGGGCCCAAGAAAGAGCCTCTTCAGAGGCCAGCGCCCCTCTGGGCCCTGTGTGTCACTGAGACGTCTGTCCAATTTCTGTTCCTGCAGTCTGCAGTCAGTGGGGCTGTGCCTAGCCAGTGATCAGTGTCACTTCAATTCCCTTCTGTTAGATCCAGTATAAATTGAGTTTAAATGTTTGCCTTTGGGAAATTTCTTTGGGGAGGATGAGGAGTTTTTGACATGTTCTCTCTAAGCCTAGGGATTTAAGGATAATAAATTAACTTCTTTGGTTTTTTTCACTCAAGGCCACAGCCTAGCCTCTGGGATAATACGCATCTAAATGGTTGTGACTTGAAGGGCACTAGGAAGATCCTCACACAAACCACCTCCTGCAGCTAACCACTATTCATTTCTCTTCCCTCCCTCTCCTCCTTTCCTCTACCTCCTACCCTCCTTCTCCCAGCCCTTCTTCACCTCCTCCTCTTCCTTCTCCCCCATACATCTCCCCTCCCCATTTCCTCTCCAGAACTGTTTTCCTTGGCTTGGCCTTAATATACAATTTGGCTAGAATCATTTATGGTCATTAAATAGTCGTTTATTAAGCACTAACATGAGGCCAGCTCTGCAACAGCTAATATGAATGAAGTATTGAGTGGAACACAGTTCTGTGCTTATAGTCTAAGGATAGAAACAGCATGTGAAGAAATAAGATGGAAATATGACAATGTCATGTGATAAGGACTCATGTCATATATAGGCAGGACCAGTAAGGAGAAAGAAGTGATGGCAAAATGCCAGGAGTTCTCAGTCCAAAGTGAACTCAGAGTGATCTTTGTCCTAATCAATACAAACTATGTAAATATGGTGAGCCATTCTAGCCTTCCTGAGAAGGTCCCCCAAATCATTCTCGTGGAATCCAAACCCCTACTCAGCAACCATGAATAGTGGACATTATGGGAGTCCAGAAGATGAATTTGAAAATTTAGGAGACCATGTTAGAGATTATTTGCCATTTAATACTAGAAACTACAGGATAGTAAGTCAGATGTGAGGAGGAAGGGGATCCCAGGCAAAAGAAACAAAACATATAGAAAGGAAAAAGTCACAGGTGCATAATGTAGGTAGGTCTGAGGAGCGCACTGGATGGATGGGTGGGTAGGGAGCTGTTCAGAAAAGAGATCAGAAAGGGGACCAGAGTCAGCTTTTGAAAGATCTTAAATATCCTTTTAAAAATAAAAACTTAGAGTTTCATCTGCTGGTAGTGGAGGGCAACTAGAAGGTTTGTTTGTTTTCAGGAAGAGGATTCTCTTTAAGCACCCTTAGCTCTACTTAATCTTTGAAAATCAACTTTTGAGATGGGAAGATGTGCTAATGAGCTAAACAGCTTAGTGCTTTCCTGTTCCCAAACCAAGGGCTGAAAACTCTCTGGAAATGGGGAGCCAATGGGGATGTAAAAGCAGACTTAAAAAAAATAAATAAAAGGACTCGCTTTAAAAATTTTTCTTGGGCCGGGGAGTTAGCTCAGTGGTTCCGGCGCCTGTCTTGCAAGCGCAAGGACCCAGGTTCGATTCCC
>PVIR01020516.1:7773-18309 GCA_004026965.1 Petromus typicus | reverse complement strand
AAAAACCTAAAAAAAAAAAAAAATTTTCTTAGGTGATTCTGGCAGACTTGGTGTGATCATGTGTGAGAAAATGTGGAGAATAATAGACAGGTTTGTTTAAATTTTGCCTTATGTTAGTTTCCCAAAGGAGGTAACATTACACAGTGTTTCAAATCTCTGTTGTGCCTCCAAATAACTGTGCATCCTGCACCTCAGCTTCATGAATGTGTAAAAGAGAAGACTGTAGATTGTTGTAGTGATTAAATGAGATGATGAGTCCAAAATGCTCAGGACGAATTTTGGTCTCCTGGCACTCAAAAATGTCATAAGATCTACTTTTATTCAGTTGAATTCTCTTGATATTAACACAGTGGCTGGCACATAGCAAAGAAACCATATATGCTAAACTGTGCTGGATTAATCGGTTGAGAATGAGGCATGCAGAGCTTGGGGACAGTGGTGACAGAAAGTGTTCTCCTGCGATCTTAACTCCTACTGCAGCGTTCTGACAGCGTCTCCATTTTGTACCCTCAACGCAGGGATATCGTTACTTGTCTAGAAATGGTTGCTCAAGGCTGAGAAGTGACACAGCAACACAGAGCCTGGGACCACTGCCAAATTTTAAGAAGCACAGATTGTAATGTGAAGGGGGAGGGTAGGGAAGAAAAGTATGAAAACTCAATTGAAGAGCGAATGGTGTTCCTATTAGGGGAAATGATTATGCTCACATGGCGCTAGGTGGGCAGGCGGTACAATACTTCCGGAAAGTCACCAGCAAGTGGTAATGCCAAGAGAAGAACCTGGTGGTGGGCTTTTGGAGCCAGGCTGATTTTATTGGGCCCTGCATTTAAAAAGCCCCTGCTTGGGTTAACAGCATGCTGTCACTGTCTTGTGATTCTTACTTTGTCAATAAGGGACCATCCTCCCATTTTCATGTAGTACTGGGTCCTGAAAATACTAGGACAGGTCCAGTCTCTGCACCATTTTGTCTTCACTAGTTTTTGAGCCATGTTGAACTAAGGTTCCTTTTAATCCCCCCAACCTGCCTTTCTTTTTTTCTCTCTAGTTATAAAAGAAACAAAAATTTGGGGCCAGGGATTTAGCTCAGTGGTTCCAGTGCCTGTCTTGCAAGCCCAAGGGCACAGGTTCAATTCCCTGGTTAAGCATATACAATACTGGGCATGGAGACTCACGCCCAGCAGCAACCAGCACCACATACCACAGTGCCGGGCGTGGTGGCTCACGCCTGTCATCCCAGCACTGGGAGGCAGAGGCAGGAGGATTACTGTGATGTGAGTTGGAGGCTGAGCTCAGGGCCAGCCTGAACTACAAAGCGAGACCCTCTCTCAAAAAAGAATTTGAAAAATGAAACTTCTGCTAAACTGAAACAAGTAAGCCTTATTTCCTATTTCCAGTCATGCTTCTCAGAGCTCAATATTTCCCAGAATTTTCATAAAAATTTTAAAGTAATATATTTTAAAAGAAAGCACAATTATATTGTTGATGTCTATATTGAACAGTACAGTATTATTTGCATAAAAATTCATTGCCCTCAACCACCCCCATTCAAGGAGTTAGTCACTATTAACAGTAGGTTGTACACATTTTCCAAATGTTTAATTAATAGACTTGATTTTTTTAAAGCACTCTTACTTTCACAGCAAAATGAAGCAGACAGTGCAGTCCCCTGCAAGTATGACTTCTGCTATTGATATCCTGCCCCAGAATAGTGACAAACTCCATTGACAAGTCACTATCATCCAATGCCCGTAGTTTACATGGAATTTGCATTTTGGGTTTTTTTGTTTGTTTGGTTTTGTTTTGGTTTTGTTTTTTTTTTTTTTTTTTTTTTGAGACAGGGTCTCACTTTGAATTCACGCTGGCCCTGAGCTCAGCCTTGAACTCACAGCAATCCTTCTGCTTCTGCCTCTCAAGTGCTGGGATTATAGGCATGACCCACCAGTTCTGATTGCTGGTGCACATGATTCTCCATGCCTGGCATTGTTGTATGTGGTTACGTGGGATCGAACCTAGGCCCTTGCACTTGCAAGGCAGGTGCCGGAACCACTGAGCTAAATCCCTGGCCCCAGGATTTGTATATTTTCAAATTAATTTTTACTTACATAATTGATATATAATATTTCTATGTCTATTAAAAACAGGCTTTCAAAAAGCAAAATAGAATGCTGTGTATTACTATGTAGCTTGTGCATGTGTGTGTTTAACACTTTTTTAAGTCAGTGTATGGCTAGATCTGTCTCATTCTTCTTCTTTCATTAGGGAATAGTATTATGTTGTATACCTGTATTTTATTTGTTCAGTTTCCTATTGTTATTTTTGTTTTTTAAACATGCAGTACATTTGTATATATTTATCTTTGTAATACTTCTACTAGTATTTATGTAAGATGACTTTTCAGGAGTGGGATTGCCAAGTCATAGGGGATGAAAATAACAAATCAGTATTTTCTTATCTGCAGTTGGACTGTACTTGTTATATACTTCCCTCTGAACCCCATCTCCAGCTGGTGTTACATGTCACTTAACTAACACCATCATAAGGAAACTTAACACCAGCTTGAGAATACTGGAGTAGAGAGAGTAAAGAATTTATTGGTGAATAATAATAATAATAGCTAAAATGTATTTAAGACTTAAAGCGTGTACATTTAAGCAATCATTTAAAAACATACTTTCACAAAAAGTTCAATGCCATGTTAAAACAATTACTCTATTTTGGTTTTTGCTTAAAGCTATTATTTTAAAGCTATTTACTCATTTGCTTGTCTTTTCCTCCTGCTACATTGTATCTCTTCAGGAATAAGGTATCTGGGCTAGGGATTTAGCTCAGTGGTGCTGTGCCTGCCTCACAAGTGCAAGATCCTGAGTCTGATTCCTGGTACCAGGAAAAAAAAAAAATTCAATCCATATCCCTAATTCTCAGTATGAAGTCTAATTTATTATAAATAATAAATAAAGTTTAGTTGAACAGATAACAAGGCATCTGGTGGGTACCTGTTTTATTCAATTTAAGATGAAGAAAGTATAAGTCAATGTTAACCAAATAATATAGTAGAAAACAGAAGTGTAGAGTCCATGTTTGAATCCAGGGCTTTCAATACCCACTCCCTGCTTTCCAGTCCAAACTGCCTCCTTCAGAGGGCTCCGGAGAATAGCTCTCTCCCTAGCAACCATTCTTATGCTGGAAAACTTCAGAGCTGAGAGTCCTCAATGACCCCTGGGGGAAGCAAAGCCTGATGAGAGGAGGGTCTCTTGAAAAATAGAGTTCCTAGAAATTTTGCATCTAGAAGCAGGTCTTCAATGGGAGAGTTGGGTTCTCAGATGAGGAACTATTGGATAATTGTACTTCTTATTCCAGTTTCTGCATGGCAATCATTGTTCATGGCAGTCAAAATCCCATTAGGTGGGATATTGTTATTTTTGTGTTATGAATGATGATATGGGTACTGAGAGGAAGGGGGCCCAAGGCTGCATGATAAATACCTTGGGAAGCTGAGATTTTCGCCCAAATTTTGTGTGACCTCAGAACCTACATTCTCAGTATTCTTTTTCCTGAAGGATATAAAAGGTGGCTAAAGAGGGAGAGATTTGGAGAATAGGCTATAAAGGGAAATTGCCCTTCCTACAGTCTAGAGGACCTTAGCAACCAGGAAATAAGGTAGAGAAAACCATGTACCTGAGCCCTGCTGGGTTGTGGGGGTCACGAAAAGAAGGGATGTGATTGTTTTTTTAAAGCTGACTGTGGAGAGCTCAGACATTTTGAGCCATTTCAGTGTTTGAATTTGGGTTCACAGCACATGATGTCTTTATACTCTTAACCTAGAAATGGCAGCTATTTTGGGTACAAAGCAAGAGCTGTGGCTTTAAAAATATGCCAAGTGTATTTATCTCTTCCGCTCCAAGATTACTGAAAATTAGCCCAGCTGTGGCGTGAGGCACCAAACAGCCACAGAATCTTCTCCCAGAACAGCTCATCTCACCCAAGGAAAGCAAAACACCAGAGAGTAGCAGCTCCAGGGCCTCTGGGGAGTAGTATGGGATCAGCCTCTGTCAAGCCTGACTTCCAGTCACTGCACACAACCCCTCCCAAGCTACTCTCGGCATGGGATCAGAATGCTAAGCGAGGCTGGGAGCTGAGGTCTGCCTCCTCCCCTACCCACAGGGCTTCCTAAGAGCTTAAGGGAAAAGGAAAAGTCGTCTTATGGGCCAAGGAGTCAGTGCAAGAATTTTTCAGCTTATCAGATCCCTGATTCAGCAAATCATCTCGCTGTACTTTAGGCTTTCAGATTTCTTATGTGTAAAATTTAAATGATTTAGATAGATTAAATAAATTATAAAAACTAAAATTAAATTTAAGAAAATAAGTATGCATATGAGAAATACTCAATAAACTGCCAGACTCATGATAAACAATCAAAACTCCTTAAACAAATGAATGACTCTTGTGTTGCTACTGTCTTCTAAGAAGTAAAATTTGATGAGATTTTGCTTTTGTCAGGCACTGTACTTTGTGCTCTATAAGGGACAGTTACATTAATTAACAACCATAGGAGGAAGATACTGTTATCTCCCTATATAAAAAACTGAAGCCAAGTGATAGCAAATGATTTGCTGAGCATCTCATAATCTACATCATGTAGTATTGTATTATAATTACAGAACCTAAAGTTTTACAGAATACAGGGAGTATGTGTTCACATTCTCTTGTTTCCATGGAAAATTCTTTCCACTGTCCATTGAAGGACTAAGAAGCTGCAGGGAAATGCTAGTTTAGGTGGCTTGCTTGCTCACACGCTGCCTGTGTCTGTCTGTCTGTCTGCCCGCCCCACCCCCCACCTTTCTCTCTGCTTCTCTGATCCTGGACAGGATTTGGGTTTCAGACCAAGATTCTTCTGTTTTGTAAGCTTTAATTACAAGGTTAGCTCTGCTAGATTTATAAAGGATTAGGGGGGGCAGAGCTCGCAAACGTTTAGGGGGAGGGGATGTAGAGGGAGCAGGAGATGTTTTTCAACCTGGTTTTTTCCAGACTGGGTGATAGTTTTTGCCTTTGGTTAGGCTGAGCTGTATAATTCTATGATCTGCTAAATTGTGGAAGGGAGAAAAGAGAAACAAGAGAGAGACAGAGATAGAGACAGAGATGAAGTGGTTGCTCAAAGCCAGAAGGCAGAAAGAAAATCAGCTGCTTCAAAGAATGCAGTCAGTGGCTAGCTCCGAAGCAGAGGCGACAAAGAAGAGGAGACAGAAACCTTTTGGATGTTCACTTGCAAACCCAGGATCTGCAGAGCCTTCCAAACCTCACTTCCCTGAGCCGCGGGGCCAGAGAATGAGCAGTCTAGGGGAGATGGCGGGCCGGAAATGGCTGTAATCATTTAATAGCCTTTGCTGTCTGCACTGACTTAGCGGTAGGCAGGCTCCAGAGTGCTGTCTGGCAAGATAGTCCCTGGCTTTAATCAAAATGATGGGTTTTCTGGAAGCTCTTTATTAACCTTAGCACTGAAATCCCAGAGACAGGAACAAAGAGATGAATGGGGAGCGAGGGGCGGAGCTGAAACCTGGAGGCCGGGTTGTGACATTCCTGACTTGTCGTGCAGCACCCACACCCCTCCCCCGCCTCTATTTCACTGATGCTAGCGGAGAAGCTTTGCCTGCATCTGCAAAACAGATAATAAGCACACTAATTGCTATACTTGGATTATGCTTTAGAATTTTCAAAGGACCTTGATACGCAGTATAAGGTCCTAGAATTTGTCTCGCAGCTAGAGTCTAAACTTTGCTAAATAATAGGAGTAAGAGGGAAACAAAGGGAGACAGCTAAAGACAGAGATAGAATTGAAACTCAGGTTCCACCAGTTAGTAACCCTATGATCAATGGTCCTCAATCCCACATCCATAAAACAGATGTAGATGTTAGCAAAAATGTGTTTCGTAAGATTCTTGTGAGAACCCAACAGGAGAAATCCTTGTAAATCAGAAAATGTCTTCCTGGCCTTAGTAATTGTCCAGAACAGTTCAAAATGAAGATTTGTAATGAGATTTACAAGCCCGACATTTTCTGCACGTTCTACAGGACCTTCCCTGGCATTTGATTTCCCAGTCATCCCTGGTAACCAAGGCTCAACTTTATAAACTCAGACAGCCAGGGTTAATTTAGCACGAAAGAGTAAAGTGGAGAATTTTGCCAAAAGATCTTTGGGTTGTGCCTAAAGTGGATTATAGGATTATATGAAGTGGCCAGAGGGCAGTTCTTTTTAAAGTAAAGGATGAATATGGATATAATTTTTTTTCTGGTACTGGAAAAAAATATATTGTGTTGATTTTTAAGTGTATTCCCTGTAGTTTATAAAGAAATGTTCTGGTAATTCCAAAGAAAACAAAGCAAACAAAAGCTTGTTTTGTAATTATGATTATACTCTATTAAAACTTTTAAATTCTGCCTGGCCTTGTGGTGTATGCCCCTTTGGAGGCTAGAGCATGAAAATTGCAAGCTGAAGGCCAGCCTGGGCAACTTAGTGAGATCTTGTCTCAAAATAAGATAACAAGGGCCAGCGAAGGGGGTGGTAGAGCACCCCTGTATTCAATCACCAATATGGAAAAAAAAAATTTAAGTTCTGTTGAGTTGTAATCCAAATGTTGAGAAAGGGCTCTGCCTAGGGTCAGACCCCTAGCACTTAATGACTGTCTTCAGTTCTCTTCTAGGTTCCAGTAGGGAATAGGACCACTTATTTTGATTTTGCCTACATCTCAGTCTTATCTGTGAGAGTGAACTAGATCCTTGAGAACAGTGGGGACAAGAGACATCCCGGGAGGAAGGGAAGGAGGAGGCGGCACTAAAAGAAGAAACATTTCCCAGACTGACCATTTGCTGAGTCTGGCCTCCCACTGGAGTTTGGCATACAAATGGTGCAGCTTCCTTTTTCTCTACTTGAAAAAGTACAATGTCCTTGAATCTGCACCTCCTTGCCAGCATGGTATTTTACAGATAAAGCCAGCCCAGAGCCTTCAGCAGATTTAGCCAAAAGGAATTTAGATTAGGAGGTCAGCAAATGCTATTTGTCAGATCCTTAAATTGTTTCACCTGAGTCACAACTGAGATGCTAATGAGTCCTCAGAGATGTTTGCTTATATAACATCCAGAACTGGTTGGCCACAATATCTGCGAGGAACTGGAGAAATCACATTTTGTTCTGCTTTCCAGAAGCTGAACACGTGGAGGATGTACCTGAATAGATCCTCATTGGTTTCTTAGAATTTAGGCTGAGTCAGACAGAACCCAGACTAAGGCAGGGGAGCTCTGTGATATGTTAAAAGCAGCCTAGTTAACTCTTCCCTTTTTGCTGTGAGGGGCTTTTTTGGCAGATAGACAAGGCCATTGATGTCATTTATTTTCACCAAAAGCCGGTAGCCCTGAGCTCTGCATCTCTGCATGATAGTTCTGAGGCCTTGTGGGGAGTAGTCACTATTGCTGGAAAAGGTTCCTTCTTAGTCTCTTAGAGGAGCAATAAAAGGACTGAGGAATGGTACTGAAAACCAGTTGTAGGCACAAAATCAGAGGCTTTAAAATATTTTTAAAACATTTCTTTTCTTAGGGCCAGAGATTTAGCTCAGTGGTTCCAGCACCTGTCTTACAAGTACAAGGACCCGGGTTCGATTCCCCAGTAACCACATACAATACTGGGCTTGGAGACTTATGCCCATCAGCAATCAGTACCACATACCACAGTTCCAGGCATGGTGGCTCACACCTGTAATCCCAGCACTCAGGAGGCAGAGGTAGGAGAATTGCTGTGATGTGAGTTTGAGGCTGAGCTCAGGGCCAGCCTGAACTACAAAGTGAGACCCTGTCTCAAAAACAGAGTCTATATTGGAAATGCTAATATAAATTCTAGATGATCTCACTTGCAAATATTATTATTTTAGGTGGATAAAAGAATTAGATGGCAAATCTTAGCCTCCTAAAAAAAATGTCTATTGACCTATTCCCGAGTGCCATAGTGTTAGTTCTGCCAGGAGAAGCATGGCATGAGAGAAGAGATCTGGAGAGAACAGTTCCTTATTCCTTCTGCCTAAATTTGCAGTATTCTTATCTGGTTCTGTTAGCCCCAAGAGCTGTGCCATATATAGTCAGCCATATGTGATACCATTTATGGAGCTTGTACATTGTGCTAAGGATTAGGTTTAGCAGTTTCCATGCATTACCTCACTGTCTTTAGGGGCTCCTGGAGTTTTAGGATGAAAGCCTGAGCTCTGGAGGTCCCAGCAGACCAGGTCCTATCACTCGTCCCAAAATGTCAATCAAGGAGAATAGCAGTGGTGAAGGGCAGGAAAAGAGCTTTAATTGGAGTGGCCATATTCGGACAGAAATAAAAAGCTTCAAGAGGTTTCATAGAAAAGGAGAACAAAGGCAAGGGTTGGGGATTTGCCTAGCTGGAAGAGTACTTAATCCAGGTTAAATCGAGTCTTAGTTACCTCAGGACTAGTTCTGCAAGGTGACTTCGGAGATGTCTTTTGTCTGGGGTAGTCTGGTTCCCATAAAGTGAATGATTCTGCTTAGTCGGGGGTGGGGGGCTGTTCATGAGGTGGTCTGTCTGTCATGGCTTTGCTGATGTCTAAGGTGGCTGCAGGTTTAGCACAATGACTGGATTTCTTGGTGCTGCTCCAAGGGAGTCCGCAACAAGACACTAAAAGATCCAACTGAATATCTCTGAAATTGCATTATTTTCTCTTGCTGTCTTCAGTCTTAAAGAAGGATGAGATAGGTTAGGTAAATTTAAGGCTAATAAACCTTATATTAACAATTTTTAGATATACTCTTTAGGTGATTAACATGCAAAACTAAATAAGAATCTGACCCATAGTCTTAAGGTAATAGAGAAGACAGATATAAAATGACGGTAGAGATGCCAAGCTTTATTTTGATTTCTCTTAATCATTGGGCATCTATAAGCCCAGCTTCTAAGTCCCTTTGATAAAAGCTTATAAAGTGTAATATTGTAATATATGTACTGTGAACATGTGTTAATTTAGAACATGAAAAAAGTGTATTAGGTAGCTTTCCCATTACTGGACAAAATATCCAATCTGCAAAACTTTTTTTTTTTTTTTTAGGATTTTTTGAGAGAGGGTCTCACTTTGTAGTTCAGGCTGGCCCTGAGCTCAGCCTCCAACTCACATCACAGCAATCCTCCTGCCTCTGCCTCCCGAGTGCTGGGATTACAGGCATGAGCCACCATGCCCGGCATTGTGGTATGTGGTGCTGGTTGCTGCTGGGCGTGAGTCTCCACACCCAGTATTGTATGTGGTTACTGGGGATCGAACCCGAGCCCTTGCGCTTGTAAGACAGGCGCTGGAACTACTGAGCTAACTCCCTGGCCCCAATCTGCAATACTTATTGGAGGACAAGTTTGATTGGCTCACAGTCTGAGAGGGTTCAGTCCAATACCATAGCAGAAGGGCGTGGTGGAGATCAGACTGCTTAGTTCACAGTACCCTGGAAATAGTTCAGGGGAACAGTGCCACTGAGGAAGGAGCAGGGGCCAGACATTGTACCTGAAGTCATGCCTCCATGACCTACCCAGACACAGCCAGAAGTGTTGTCACCAGCCCTCAAGGCCAGTTGATGGCAAACCCATGGGACACTGTTACTTGTTTTTCTCTTAAAGCAAAAGATGTTAATATGAGGTTTTTTAGGAAAAAAAAAACTAAATTTAACTTTTTTGCAGTGTTGGCACTTTGCACTAAATAAGTGGGTTTTTGGTTACAGTTTGGGCACTCATATCTAAAAGGTTCGCCATCACTGCTTTAGGCAATTCCCAAGTCAATACAATGAAACATACCCATCACAAAGTACCATCCCCTTCTCACAGCAGTTATTTTGTCCTTCTGTCTGACAAATATTTGTATAACTGTGTGGGTCAGGACCTGTGGTAGACAAATAAACAAATGCATTTCCTGTTTCTGTGGACCTTACAGTGACAGAAAAAGGGTGCTTCTTGGCCAGGATGACCCAGTACTTCTTTAAGAAGGTTACATTTAAGCACAGACTTGAAGAATGAGGAGTCATGCTAAGAATGGAGGGTAGATCGTTCAAGACAAAAGAAAATTATATGTATGAAGTACTTGAGGTAAAACAAACCCAAGAAATTTTTGAGGAACTGAAAGATTGTGTGGCTGGAATATAATGGTAAGAGAAAGATTTATAGATTTGGAGAATAAAACATATTAGATTATTGAAAGGACTTATACACATATTAAGGAGTTTGAGCGTTTTTTTTTTTTTCCCCCTTGAGGCAGTAGAAAGCCTTTGAATAACTTTAAGCAAGAAAGTGATCTAGGGGCCAGGGAGTTAGCTCAGTGGTTCCGGCGCCTGTCTTGCAAGCGCAAGGGCCCGGGTTCGATTCCCCGGTAACCACATAACAATACCCAGCAGCAACCAGTACCACATACCACAGTGCCGGGCGTGGTGGCTCATGCCTGTAATCCCAGCACTCGGGAGGCAGAGGCAGGAGGATTGTGATGTGAGTTGGAGGCTGAGCTCAGG
>PVIR01020515.1:0-30500 GCA_004026965.1 Petromus typicus | reverse complement strand
AACAATACTGGGTGTGGAGACCCACACCCAGCAGCAACCAGTACCACATACCACAGTGCCGGGCGTGGTGGCTCACGCCTGTAATCCCAGCACTCGGGAGGCAGAGGCAGGAGGATTGTGATGTGAGTTTGAGGCTGAGCTCAGGGTCAGCCTGAACCACAAAGCGAGACCCTGTCTCAAAAAACCTAAAAAAAAAAAATTGCAGTGCTTTTATTACTCAGATTTATTCCTACTTATGAATCAAATAAAGAGTATGTATTATGAAGTCAGGCAGTATTTAAATATGAGTAGTGGCTACGTTAAACTTCCTAAAGCTCTAATCTGGGGGGAAAAACTGGAAAGGCTCACAACCAGATTACTGCAGACCTAATTTAAATTTTCCATGTATGATAATAAAAATTTTGATGAGCATTTGATTACTTGCTTCCATTTAAAATGAGTGTGTAAACTTACTGCATATACTCTCATAATTACTAGGTCATACATCAGCCAACTATGACCTTCTCGCCAAATCCAGCCCTCCCCTTATTTTTGCAAATAAAGTTTAACTGGAACACAGGCATGCCTATTTTATTCATGGCTATTTTGATGTTATAATGGCAGAAAAAGTACTGCAACAAAGATCATAAAACCTAAATACATACAATTTGCCCTTTATACCAACTCTGCCAACTCTGGAGACAGAAGATATATTTAATACAGTTTACCCTTTAAATTACTTTGAAAAGAAAGAAATAATACGTAGTATTAAAATTAAATATGGGTCAACCATAACAAACCTATGAAAAAAACAAGTCTCATCTAGCTTTGATTCCCAAAAAGAATCTGATCCTATCTTAAAAGAAAAGGAAGGGAGGGGGGTTGAGGAGAGAAGAGACAGAATACTATGGAACTGACAAATTTAATATTATATAGATATTCACTAAAAAAGTTAATTTAATGTCATGTAAATTTTACCTCAAATTTTAAAAACAAAGAGTATATACAGTATTTTACAGGCTTCTACCTTTAAGTGGGCCACATTACAGTATAGTGGTTAAATATGTAAGTTACATCTTACCTAATAATGTGGTTTTCTCCAAAATCTCTTAGATCATCTCAGACCCTTGTGTATATTTCTTCTTTGCCAGTAGATGGAGACAACACCACTGAAAGTTTAAAAGACATCATTCCCTGTTTAAAGGGAGCTTGCTGGTCTGAAAAAACTAGGGGAACCCTAGCCCAAAGATTGCTTCAGTAATTTTTTAAATAGCAGACAGAATGTCTGGCTATGTCAAAAAAAAAAAAAAACAGAAATCCAAGGGAATAATTTCAGTATTAACTATGGACATACTCAAAAATTTATTGAAAGTGAACTAAACTCTGTCCTTGATGTAGTAAATAAATGATAGTATTAAAATAGAACCATCTCTATAGTTTCTAAGATCCACACTTTTGGTCATTACAGTTTATATAATTTATTTTTCAGTTTAAGTTTCAAAATATAAAATATGGAGAGTTCTCAAAATTCCACAGGTAGGTGCAGTAAAGTATTAGTCAATATGTACCGCTATAAGCCTGTTCCTCAAAGTAAAACAACTATCCAGTTCCACATTAAGACAGTAAGAACTTTTAAGAAGATAAGAGTTAAAGCAAAAATGGTAGGAGCAGTAAGAAAAAGACTCCATTTTATGGTCCTACTAAAAAGAATAAATTTACTTTCTAGGTTTACTTCAATTGTTAAAATTACATAAACAGACCCAAAACCATCTGTAGGAAGTTAATTTCAAATATGGAAGCTTAAGAAGTCATCTCAAAATCATTATTTACCTATATTACCTATAGTTTTCTTTCCAAATTCAAAACCCCTAAAAGCTATTTTCAAACGCTATCTTGCCAAAAATAATAATAAAAACAACCAAACACAGCCAGGTTATTGAGCTGAACAGAGAAAACTAAGTTAATGCTATACTATTTAATTTGCCAAAAAACTGTCTTTGATGTGCAATAAACAAGAATAACCTATGAGGTAAAGAATATCTTATCAAGAAAAACAATTGCTTTGAACCAAGTGATCATTTAAAAACAACTTCTTAAAAAAGAAACATCTTAAAATCCTTTAAGTATATTTTGATAATTCTGATTATCATGACTAAAATTTGTTTACATAGGTGAATAATAGTATTCAGATATTACTATACCTTTAATATCTAGCTAGCTTAAATTAGATCTGAGAATTACTGCTAAAATATTCTGACACATTACTAAAGAAAGTATCTGGCAAGGTAACCCTGAAGCACAAACTTCTATTAAATTTCAAATTTTGTACTTCCTGTGTTACAGCAACCAAAACCTGTCAAGAAAAATATAACCACATTCTAACTGCCTATAAAAGAGCACATAAATAACCATAAACCTGTCCTGTTGTCCACACTGTACATGCTCTGTGGCTCTACGTTAGTTAACCTTAAGTCAGTTTCCTTGTGATAAATTCTTTGACCCTTTTCTAATCTTTCAACAACTGATACATATGAATATAATACTAATTAAACACACAACAGCCAACACAGAAAAGAACTTCTCAAAGTGTATCCACTTCATACAATCTTAAAGCAAAACCTATGGCCAATAAACAACCCACAGTGAAATCTTAACTGTACATTCTGCATGGTTCCCTATCACAGATGAAAAATACTAAACTCTTTAGGTAAAATAGTAACTAGCAAAAATAGCCTAGAATTTTGTGCTCCGTATAAAGCAGGCCTATTAAACTAGAGTTTTACAGATGATACTGCCATGGGAAATAAAACTGACCAATAAGAAATGAGTTTCCTATATATTAACTACATTTGGAGGATGGGGTCGGGGACACCACCAGGTGTTAACCTGGCATGCTCCTTGTAAGGATCTGTCAGTGCTCCTGCCTCCACCTGCTGGCAAACAGATTATGGAACTAGCAGAGATTTCCGGGTAAGAAAGTTCGCGTTTCTTGTTAATAAATTAGTATTTTATGTAGCTATCTAGCATGAATGCTATTCTGTGTTAACAGACCATTAAAAGACAGATGAAATCCATTAGGAAATCTACAGAAAAACACACTGAACATCACAATAAAAAGGTTATGGGTTTTTTGTTGTTGTTGTTCTTTTTTGGCTTAAAATGTAACTTGATAGGCCAAAAAATCAATTTAAAATTTTTTAATTACCTGATATATGACATCTTGGAAAAGGACTGGAAAAGTAAGTGCTGCATCTTCTAGCTCATTTAGACTACAGTGCACTAGTGTTTCATCCTTAAAATAAAAACATAGATTGAATGACACCATAATAAATGTCAAATAATTTTATGTAATCATGATTACAAAAACAACACATCCATTCACATGTAGAATTTTATATTCATATATCATTATATGCAGTTTAGTAATTTAGGACAGGAGTTACTTGTTCTCAAATGTAGCAGTAGCTCCTGGACCAATAAACAGCACCACCATCATCTGAAAACTAATCAGAAATGCAAATGAAGTTCTCCAGCTTCATTTCTGATAACTAAAAAACTTAGCAGCAATGGAGTTCAGCAATCTTTGGTTTAATAACCTATTCAGAAGATTCTGATGTATTCTCAGGAGTAAGAATCACTGCTCTGACCTCTGCAATTGATAGCTTTCTATTAAATTATACATATATATTCTATTGACATTATTTTCTAGTTTTCCCTAAAGAACTACACTGCTTAAACAGCAGTCAATTAAAATTTATTTTGATAACCAAGTCTTATTTTCTCATTAAGAGAATAAGAAAACAAGACTTGTTAAATGCAAATATCTGTATTTCTCATCAATACTTCAAAACAAAAGCAAGGCTTCCATTAATATTAAATGATTAAATGACAGAGGACTGGTTTTTTGTTGTTGTTGTTTTAAGGGTGTGGTACTGGGGAACTGAACCCAAGATTTTTGAACTCAGCAAAATCTTTAACCCTTTTCATTTTCTTTTTTCTTTTTTTTTTTTAATTTTGAGACAAGCTCTTGCTAAGTGGCCCAGGGTGGTCTTGAACTTTTGATCCTCTTTCCTCAGCTTCACAGTGTTAGGATTACAGGTTATATGCCACCAGATCCAGCTTTTCTCTTTTTTAACAAAGCTCCTAATTAATACCCATAAACTTTCAGATGTGTTTAAGGTAAATTAAAATGAATTAAGAATGGTCTTAGCTTTTGATTCCATGTCTTATTATGAGCTGATGTATTTCGTTTAAACTAAACTTTGAGGGACCTAGTTTGATCACTGGTAACCACATACAACAGAACAATGCCAGGCATGTTGACTCACGCCCACCAGCAATCAGTATCACATACCACAATGCCAGGAGTGGTGGCTCATACCTGTAATCCCATCATTCAAAAGGCAAAGGCAGGAAGATCTCCGTGAATTCAAAGCTTGTCTGGGCTACATAGTGAGCTCAGGACCAGCCTGAACTACAAAAGCAAGACTCTATCTCAAAAATAACATAACACAAAAAAACACAACACAACACAACATAACATATAAACTAAACTTTGAGATTAGGAGCAAAAAAGTACTACCTCTAGCTTTTAACTGCCCATTAAGACTATAGAAACATTTCAAGATATTCTACTAGTGTTTAAGAAAATGTGGCACTTTCCCACAATGAATTAAAACTAGTTTTACTATCACATCATTTTCAGCTTATTAAAATTTGATCATTCTTTTCACTTCTATAAAATTATTTAGACTCAGCCAATTCTTATCTTTACACTGGAATCAAAATAATATTAACTTCTAATACAAAAATCACACAAAGTCTTTCACTTTACTTGTAACTTGTACATCAAAATCAGTTTTAAAACTTTAAAATGTATCCTCTAAAAGTATCTTAGATCCAGATGTGGTGGTGCATGTCTATAATCTCAGCACCCTGGAAGGCTGGGATAGAAGGATGCCAAGTAACCTGGTGACTTAGTGAGTCCTTGGTCTCAAAAAACCAAATGAAAATGAAACAAACAACAACAACCCAACAAAAAACCCAAAGAAGTACTGAGCATGTAATGCAGTGAGGGCTCTGGGTTCAATTCCCAGTACCACAAAAGAAAAAAAGTACCTTTAGGCTTCCGGGTAGCACTTTTAGGTATTCTCTTTGGCCAGTAAAGGTTATGCCAATGAACTCTTAAAACAATTCTATTATATATAATAATTTAAAAACTTACAAAATTTATATTAAGGAAAAAGACTATTGTATGAGAACTAAACCACATCTCTAATTATAGGGTACCAATGACAAATGTTAAACAAATTTCTTGATTTAGGGACAGGGTTTTAGCTCAGTGGTTCTGGTGTCTGCCTGGCAAGCACAAGGTCCAGAGTTCGATCCCTAGTAACCACATACCATAATGCCGGGTGTGGTAGCTCTTGCCTGTAATCCCAGCACTTGAGAGACAGAGGCAGGAGGACTGCTGTAAATTCAAGGTTGGCCTGGGCTACATAGTCAGTTCAAGGCCAGCCTGAACTACAAAGCAAGGCCTTGTCTTTTTGCTTTATCTTTTTGCTATATAAGAGATACTGTTTTTGTTTTTGTTTTTTTTGAGACAGGGTTTCGCATTGTGGTTCAGGCTGGCCCTGAGCTCAGCCTCCAACTCACATCACAGCAATCCTCCTGCCTCTGCCGCCCGAGTGCTGGGATTACAGGCGTGAGCCACCACGCCCGGCACTGTGGTATGTGGTACTGATTGCTGCTGGGCGTGAGTCTCCATGCCCAGTATGGTATGTGGTTACCGGGGAATCGAACCCGGGCCCTTGCGCTTGCAAGACAGGCGCCGGAACCACTGAGCTAACTCCCCGGCCCAAGAGATACTGTTTTTGCTAATATGACAAACAGTAAGCAAGTGGTAAATGTAATGAATATTGTCTTGTGCTAGCAAGAGATGTACGATGTTCAGTTTTCAAAACTCTCTTGGACCTGAAGCTAGGGGTTTTGTTTTTAATTTGTTGCAATACTGGCTGGAGACTGGGGGGCCAGGGATTTGGCTCAGTGGTTCGGTGCCTGTCTTGCAAGTGCAAGGACCAGGGTTCAATCCCCGATTAACCACATACAATAATGGGTGTGGAGATTCACACCCAGCAGCAATCAACACCACATACCACAGTGCCAGGCGTGGTGGCTCAGGCCTGTAATCTCAGCACTCGGGAGGCAGAGGCAGGAGGATTGCTGTGATGTGAGTTGGAGGCTGAGCTCAAGGCCAGCCTGAACTACAAAGTAGACTTTGTCTTTAAAAAAAAAAAAAAAATTGGCTGGGGACTGACTCTGAGGGTCTTTGTACTAAACTATACTGTGACCCTTCCATTTTGAGAAAGTTGCTAAATTACTGAGAATATGAGTATACATTTTTACTTTGGATGCTCCTACATCAGTCTCCCATAACGTTGGAATCACAGATTTCAGGCTTGTGCCACCACATCCAGCTAAAACATAAATTTTAAATCACATCAAGAGGGCTCACTGGTTGGCATAGTTGTGTGCACCTATAATCCCAGCACTAAGGAAGCTGAGGCAGGAGGATCACCATGAGCTCTCGGCCAGCCTAAATTAGTTTTAAAAACAAAAATAAAAAACCAAAAAGAGACAGCTTATTAAAGGCTTTAGTAGTCTGCATAACACTTTTAATAAAGTTTACTGGTATTAGATAATGTGCAAAAATAAAAATAGGAAAGAAAGGATTTGGTCTTGCAGTTAAGTCACTCAAACCCAAGTTATATTTAATCATTTAGGGAAACATGGAAGCCTGACAAAAAGAGGAATCTAAAATCTAAGTGTATTTCTAATTAAATAAAATTAGAACTCCTTGGAGAGATAATAAGCAGGTCAGAGGCTAGGAGAATGACCCGTGGCAGAGCACATTAAGGCCCTGAGTTTGAGCTCCATCACTGAAAACTTAAAAATAAAAAGAACAAATCACAACAGTTTCTGGAATATACGGAGAAGGAAAAAAAGCGACTCATTCTCAAAAAGAGTACCTGAACAAACTAATCTAGAAACTCTAGCATTAAACCATACTTAAACAAAGGTGGAACATTTAAGATGTATTTATATTAACTATGATGGCTACACTGAGGGCCAGGGGGATGTAGCTTAGTGCTGCTGCCTATGTAGCAAGTACAAGGTCCTGAATTCGATCACTGGTTGTAAGGGAGGGGACCATAAATTTCTATTTTTCTCACAGTGCCAGAGACCAAACCCAGGGGCTCTCCACCACTGAGCTATATCCCTGAACCTCTTTGTTATTTTGAAACAGTAAGTTACTCAGGTGGAAATAAAAACTGTGGTTCTTCTACTTGAGCCTCCCTCAATACTGATTATAAGTGTACACTCCTGTACCAGCTTTCTTTGTATTCTTTTAGGTATTCAGAACTGTTACTTTAAAAGAGAACTTTTCTTTTTTTTAAAATAAATACACTTACCAGGTCTAAAACTAGGGAGAATTCCGGTGTGCTTCTTGTTTTCAATGGAAGAGCGGGTTTCCTATTTAGTTGTTCTTCTGTCAGTGGTGGAACATGTTTGATGAAATAATAGCTATAAATCAAATTTTATGAAAATGTCAACATTTCTTTATAAAGCATAATACTAACTTCAGCCTATTTAAAATCTTGAAAGCACACTTAAACAAGTAAACTAAACTTATCAAACATATAAGTAAAAGCAGAAACACACAAATTGATAGTACCATAACTCAGTAAAAGTATTGATTACCTACAGGTCACATGTTCTTTATAAAATAGATGTTTCTCACTGACTATGAGATTATCTTCTGATAAAGCTATCATAATATCCTAAGTTCAAAATACATTTAATATACCTAAACTACCAATTCTTAGCAACACAGTTCAATGCAGGGTACTGGTTATTTGTCTTCCTGATTACATGGTTAACTGGGAGCTATAGCTGGTCCAGCATCATAAGAAAGTATCTCATTATTGCTAGCCCAAGGAAAAATAAAAAATTCAAAGTAAGCTATGTACTCAATAAATATCCTTTTCATGCCATTATAAAGTTGAAATATTAAAGGAAGAAAGAAAAATAATTTGCGAGGGGGTATCAGGAATCAAATTTGGGACCCTAGGCTTGTTGAGCAGGTGCCGAAACAAACAAGCTAAATCCCCAGCCCAAGAAATATTTTTAAATCACAGAAAAAACTCACGGGTCAAATACTTCCCAATCTTCTTCATAGGTGGCCTCTGCATGGGCTGATGAATAACCACTTTCTGGAGTTACTGGTGCTATTTAATAAAATGGAATGAAAATGTTAATTTTTACTCAATGCTTACTGATGTCTTTCTTTCTTTCTATCTTTGTTTCTTTCTTTAAAAGTTTTTTTGAGGGCCAGGGAGTTAGCTCAGTGGTTCCAGCGCCTGTCTCACAAGTGCAAGGACCCGGGTTCGATTCCCCGGTAACCACATAACAATACTGGGTGTGGAGACCCACACCCAGCAGCAACCAGTACCACATACCACAGTGCCGGGCGTGGTGGCTCACGCCTGTAATCCCAGCACTTGGGAGGCAGAGGCAGGAGGATTGTGATGTGAGTTGGAGGCTGAGCTTGGGGCCAGCCTGAACCACAAAGCGAGACCCTGTCTCCAAAAACCTAAAAAAAAAAAAAAAAAAGTTTTTTTGAGACAGAGTCTTGCTTTGTAGTTCAGGCTGGTCCCAAACTCACAGCAATCCTCCTGCCTTTGCCTCCTGAGTGCTCCGATTACAGGCATGAGCCACCATTCCTGGCACTGCGGTCTGCAGGACCAGGGATCAAATTCAGGACCCTGAGCTTGCCAGGTAGACACTGGAAGCACTGAACTAAATCCCTGGCCTAAAATATGTATTTCTACTGCTTCTATTAAAGATTTTCTCAAGGTTCTATACATTTTAGGGTAAAAATAGAAATAATACGTAAATAGCATTTAAAAGCAAATTTAGTAACAAAAGTAACTCTATATCCAAAGGAAAAAATTATCCCTACAGACAAAATGGTAAACTACACAGTAATTAGAATGAAAATCCTATACATTAAGAAAAACTTTACTAGTTATTACAAAAACAGTACTCCACACAAATTTAATTTCTATCTAAATAGGGTTTATATGTGGTAACTATAAAGATTTTATGGTGCTCTTGTAGCAGTACTATACCACCCTACACATAGGCTGTCAGATGAATATATGCTGACAATAGATTCAAACACAGTTTCAAGTGCTAAGATCCATTACAATTTTTAAGAAGTCCCCTAAGGGACTGGGAAGTAGTTCAATGGTAGGAAATTTGCTTAGTATGTGCAAGGCCCTGGGTTTGATCCCTATCACCACTAAGACAAATAAATCTATTATCTTGTTATCTGCAACAATACAGACATAACTTAGATCATTAGGTTAAATGAAATAAGCCAGGAACAGAAGACGAGTACAACATGATCTCACTAATATCCAAACTCTTAAAACAATCATTTCATTAAATGTTACCAGAAACTGGTAGGAGTTTATGCTTTACAGATGAGAAACTGACTGTCAAATTCCCTTATCCCTTTGGAGTGTATTTTTTTTTTGAGACAGGGTCTCTTTGTAGTTCAGGCTGGCCCTGAGCTCACTAGGTAGCCCAGGCTAGCCTCAAACTCACAGCAATCCCCCTGCCTCTGCCTCATGAGTGCTGGGATTATAGGTGTGAGCCACAACGCCCAACAAGGCATACACTGGCAATCCCAGTGCTGGGAAGGCTGAGGCAAAAGGACGACCATGAGTTTAAGGCTAGTCTGGGCTATACTACACAAAGGGGAGATGCTACCTTAAAAAAAAAAACAAAACCACAGAAAAACAAAAACAAATTACAGCCCATGCCATGTAACTCATTCTGTTCAAACTAAGATTACATCAATGATAACACTTTAGAAATATGTAAGAATTTTCTAAAACAATAATTATAACTTAAATTGGAGAGGATGAAGGTACCTTACGAGCTAAGCAGGTAATGTATAGAGATAAAAAATTTAAAATAGCCAGGCGCTGGGGATCATGCCTGTAATCCCAGCAGGAGGATTTCTGTGAGTTGGAGGCCAGCCTGGACTACAAAGTGAGATTTTGTCTCAAAAAAAAAGTTTAAAATGGAACCCAATGAAACTGCTATAGTCATTCTATAGAAACGGCACATTGATGAATAGTAGTTTCTCCAGACAACAACTGACTCTTTTTGCAATTACATGTTTATATTTCTTAGACTAGCTCACCTCATATGTATGTATGTCCAATGTATAACATCAGAAGTAGTGTAGAATTTTTATTGATCTGTGACAATTTATATCTTTAGTGATTCATTAACACCAGGGTAAAATGGAAACTATCTTTCCATTACTTTATTGTTTCAAATTCCTACAACTTCAAAAAAAGGAAAGAATATTTATTTAGCTCCTACAACCAAGTATTTTTCATATTTCACCACATTCAACCTTCAAAACCTTGTGGTTTTGTTTTTTTTTTTTTTTTTTAACTTAAGAATCTCATTATGTTGCCTAGGATGGTTCTGAACTCCTGGGACTGATTCTCTCACTTTAATCTCCTGAGGACCCAAGAGGCTTGGATCAGTGTACTCAGCTTATCACCATTCTAAAGCTAAGTAAATGGGTGAATTAGCCTTCTACCTTCTTGTTCTCTTAAACTACCTTCTCAAAGTTAGGAAAAAGTAGTAGTACTTTTGCACTCATTTTCATCTTTTCTTATTTTAGCTTATTTTCATATTTATTGCTTATGATCAAGTTTACCTGTTAATCTTACCATCTTAGAGCAGCAATGTGCCATTGTGTTGCTTTGGTAACTTATTTCCAATAGTACCTATCATGCTACACAACAATCTCCCTATCTTATTCATCTGCATCAACAATTCCCACTACAAAAAAAAAAAAAAATGCACTCATTCTAAGGGAATAAATGAATGAGTCAATTGGTCTATTTTTTCCTCTAGATAGCACAAAAGTTACAAAAATACCTCCATTTTCACAGCTGTCAGAAAAAAACAAAACAAACATCAAACAAAAAGCCAAGAGTCCCAGACTTTATACTTTCCCATAGATTAGCCTTATAACCCACAGCAAAGTAACCAGCATAAAATGGTAAATCAAAGGTAAGTCAATTTTCAAGTTTTACCCATGAAAGAATGAAGTACCTGTTTATAATCTTGTTAAATTGCTCTAAGATTCAGTATTATCAAATTATGTGCTTAACATTAAAGATATGGACCTTTTACTTGATGAATTTAAAATATATCTTTCCTCTATTTTCTACTTTTCACAATAGTATTATTGGGTTATACTGTATAGATGCCTCATATACTTGGACGCATTTTTTCTTTAAAATGCTTTTTGCTATTTTAATTCTTTTTAGAATATTTCTTTTATATTCAGAATAAGTACTCCTTGTACTTTCTCATAACAAATCGTGCTTTTTATTAATATGTATTTGCTCTCTCAAATACCTATATCACAAGGAAAAGAAAACAAATTTAGGGCCTGGCATAGTGGCATGCGCCTGTAATCCCAGTGAATTCGAGGCCATCCAGGGCTACACAGCAAATTTAAGGCCATCCTGAATTACAAAATAACAAAATCAAATCTAAGATAAAATTTGTCCTTTAAGCAGATGGTCTACCCCTAATTTTATTTCTTTTTTTTTTTTTTTTTTTAGGTTTTTTGAGACAGGGTCTCGCTCTGTGGTTCAGGCTGGCCCTGAGCTCAGCCTCCAACTCACATCACAATCCTCCTGCCTCTGCCTCCCGAGTGCTGGGATTACAGGCGTGGGCCACCACGCCTGGCACTGTGGTATGTGGTACTGGTTGCTGCTGGGTGTGAGTCTCCACGCCCAGTATTGTTATGTGGTTACCGGGGAATCGAACCCGGGTCCCTGCGCTTGCAAGACAGGCGCCGGAACCACTGAGCTAACTCCCCGGCCTCTAATTTTATTTCATTTTTAAGACTACGGGAACATACTTTCTTTTGTTCTTTTTGTTTTTAGACAGGATCTCACTATATAGCTCATCTTGGCCTTGAACTTGAAGTGATCCTTCTGCCTCGGCCTTTCAAATACTAGGATTACAGACATGCACCACCACACCCAGCTATAATTTCATCCTGTACTTTTTTGTACCAGAGCTCTCAGAGGCAATAAATTCTTAAAATTTATATATTTCTATATTTTAACTGGCTCACGAACCCTATAATAATGATAGGACTTTTCAAGAATCTAGAGTTAGAAAGCACAATGAGATTCAGGAAGAGATACAGAATAGAAGTCTCCAAGGTTGTTGTTGGTGGTATCCTTTACATATGAAACAAGTCTCAAGATATGAGACTGCCTCTACATAGGAATCTGAGACCTACAGGAGCAAACAATGACTTAAATTTTAGGGACAAAGTTTTGTTTCAATTTTTTTTTAAACTTCAAAAAACAAAAACTTAAGCATTTAATTTGCTCATTTAAGAAATAATAATACCATACTCATGAAGATAGAAGTGATACCTTTTTTTTTGAGACAGGGTCTCATTTTGTAGTTCAAGCTGGCCCTGAACTCACTATGTAGCCCAGGATAGCCTCAAACTCACAGCAATCCTCTTGCCTCTCCTTTCTGAGTGCTGGGATTACAGGCATGAGCCACCATACCCAGCATTGTGATATGTTGTACCCAGATCTTGCACTTGCAAGGAACCACTGAGCTAAATCCCCAGCCCAAGGTGATACATTTTTTAAAAAGGAATATTTTTTCACCTGTAAGAGGAGGGATATCATGATTAACTGTTTCTTCTGCTTCTTCTAAACCGTTATTTATCGATGGCCTCACTTGAACTGCTTGATCTGAGTAAGCTGCTCCATTAGTTGACGTAGTAGTACTGGTGGTGATCTCATCCACCTGATCCATATCAAGCTGTTTTACTATCTCTTCAGCTTCCACAGCCTGTCCTGGGGAATCTGATCCTGATGTTCCTGAAATCAATATTTAGCATACTATTATCACTTAGAAATTCCAATACTC
Organism: Petromus typicus; assembly: GCA_004026965.1. Lineage (NCBI taxonomy): Eukaryota > Metazoa > Chordata > Mammalia > Rodentia > Petromuridae > Petromus > Petromus typicus. The sequence continues at coordinate 17,453 of PVIR01020515.1, read as the reverse complement.
AGAAAAACTAAATGCAATTACCACTGTACAATTCATTTAAATGAATAATTCACAGAAGAATAAAGCACTATAGACAGAAGATAGCACTATAGACATTTCAAACAGTGAGAAATAAAAACTATTAACTATTAACTAAAACTATTAGGGTTAAGTAATATAGTTTTTTCTTAAGTTTTCAACTAGTTTAGGAAGACCTATCTATAGACAAGCAACAATTGCACCTTACAACTTATTTTCACTGAAGACACATTACATGCTAGGTACTGTGTTACCCCAAACAGCTTCTTATCCTTTCATGCAAATACTAAACACTCTAGCAGTAATAGGCAATTGTAATTTTTCAATCAGAGGTAGTCATCCAAGAATGAGCTAAATGTTCTCTTAACCATGAAAATCTTTTTATTAAGAAATAAAATAACTAGCAAAATCTCATCTGAGTAACACAGAAATAAAAGAATAACTAGCAAAAACTCACCTGAGTAACAAAGACTAAAGTTATGAGATACTTCCACTATGAAACGATCCTAATTCTTTTTTTTTTTTGAGACAAGCTCTTGCTTTTGTAGTTCAGGCTGGTCCTGAGCTCACTATGAAGCCTAGGCAAGGCTCAAACTCAGCAATTCTCCTGTCTCTGTCTCCCACATACTGGGATTACAGGCATGAGCCACCACACCCATCCAGCACTGTGGTATGTGGTACTGACTGCTGGTGAGGTGAGTTACTATGCCCAGCATTGTTTTATGTGGTTACCGGGGATCGAAGCTGGGCCCTTGTGTTTGCCAAGACAGGCACCAGAATCACTGAACTAAATACCCGGTCTCCCAGCTCATTTTTTTTTTGGGAATCTTTCAAATGTCATAACAACTACCAATATTCTCAACTTCCTCATGGAATCTTAAATTTAGTCTCTTAAAAAAAAAATCTCTTTTCCTAATACGTTCCCCCTTGATGTTGATCATTCTCCCATATTCAATACACTAATTAAATCAAAACTCACTTATCCCCACTGTTGCCAGGTAGTTGATTTTCTATTAATGTCTGCTTTCCCCCCACAAAAAAAAGCCTGTTTGTAGCTGGTATCATATAGTTAAACGATGCCTCACTTCTCTTTACTGCTGTCATGTACACTGCCTGGATCTTTAGTCACAGAGGATCAGCCCCTAGCTACTAGTTTACTTTTCTATTAATACAGTATTTTTTTTTATTACAGTGATTTCAGTGATTAATCCTCAAAGTTCTTGCCCTATTCAATTCCCATTATCTTCGTTCACACTGCTATTTAACAGGTATTACCATGATTATGTCTGGACGTGAACATTTAAATGTTCACCTCTGAAACCTAGAATATTTAGGCTTAAAATAAAATACATTAACCTGCTAACTTTCCAATTATCTATTATATCCCCATGATATAATATATCCTATATCACCATGATCTTCAAGCATGATAAAGGTCAGTCTCTACTCCAAACACATCCTCCAGTGGCTTCTTCTCTGCCTTTCTCACTTAAACTGCATAGTACATTTGATCCAGTCTCAAGCCAGCACCCTCTGCAATCTTGCTTCTTCTGTCAAGAGGTCCTCTTTATTTTGGGGGGAACATCAGGGATCAAACTTAGGCCCTTATGCTTCCAAGGTAGGCCTGGTACCACTTAAGCCAAAGGCCCAGCTCTCCCTCTTCTTTATTTTTGAGATATGACTGTGCTGTGTATTCCTGACTCAGAGCAATCCTCCTGCCTCACTCTCCTAAATACTGGGATTACAGATGCACCACCACACCTGGGGAGAAATCCCTTGAGTCTATCTGTCAACTGTCTCTAGAAAACTTCTGTATTTGTTCACTTTCTTCAATTTTTCTTCTTCCTATAAGACTCTTTCCAAAGGCAGAAAAACTTTGGGGTCTGCATACCTTCTCTATTTTTTCTTTGTTTTCTTTCTTTTTGTTTGTTTGTTTTTTCTTGAGACAGGGTCTCGCTTTGTAGTTCAGGCTGGCCCTGAGCTCAGCCTTAAACTCATATCACAGCGATCCTCCTGCCTCTGCCTCCCAAGTGCTGGGATTTCAGGCGTGAGCCACCACGCCCGGCACTGTGGTATGTGGTACTGGCTGCTGCTGGGCGTGAGTCTCCACGCCCAGTATGGTATGTGGTTGCCGGGGAATTGAGCCTGGGTCCTTGCGCTTGCAAGACAGGCGCTGGAACCACTGAGCTAAATCCCCGGCCCTCTATTTTTTCTTTGTACCCAACTTCATAAAAGTAATCCATTATTGCTATCTCTCTTTTTTTTTTTTAAAGACAGGATATTGCTGCATACTTCAGGCTGACATCGAACTTTTAGGATTATAGGTAGGTATGTGCTGCTATCCCAGCTTCTGTCTCTTGTCTTCTTCATTTATTTTCCTAACTCAATTATATTGGCTTTTGAATCTAAGCATTCCTCTGAATCTGTTCTAGCAAAAACAGCAGTGACTTTCTAATTATCAGGTTCAGCGGTCTCTCCTCTCCTCTTCTCTTTATTGATCTTCCTGCCTCAGTCTTCCACGTGCGAGGACTACAAGCAAGGGTGACTACAGACAGCTCAGCTGTCTTTTCAAAGCTCATTTTCTTTCATCCTGTCAGATTCTGGGCTTGGACAGTCTCACATACTTTGGCATGTATGAATTAAAGTCTCCTAGCTTCTTCCCTGATTTCTTTTGCTGGCTGCTCTTAATCTTTCCAGCCCTTAATGTTTTCTCCAAACTCTAAGCTCAGGCTGCTGAACCAAATAAACCATTTGTATCACTTGTTTCAACTAGTCACTAACAAAGGATAATAACATGACCTACTACTTAAACTCAAGAAATCTGAGGCCCACGATGGAATAACAACTGCTTCCTAGACATTTTTATTTGGTTGTTACACGCCATCTGAAAACCAGGCTGTCCATAATTACTCAATTATTTCCAGGGAACTTTATTATCTTTCTTTCTTTTATTTTTTTTTAAGTTATTTGAGACAGGGTCTCACTTTGTAGTTCAGGCAGGTCCTGAACTCAGCCTCAAACTCACAATTCTCCTGTATCTGCCTCCCGAGTGCTGGGATTACAAGTGTGAGCCACCATGCCAGGCACTATGGTATGTGGTACTGACTGCTGGTGGGTGTGAGTCACCACGCCCAGCACTGTCCTATGTGGTTACCAGGGATCAAACCTGGACCCTTGCGCTTGTAAGGCAGGCAACAGAATCACTGAGCTAAATCCTCAGCCCTTTATTAATCTTTCTTGAATCTTATACTCTTGAATTTCTTAATCTCTTTTCTCTTTCAACTCCAACCTGTGCTAATTTGTCCTTCTTATATTCTGTAATTCTTCCTCTAATACTAGTCTATGTACTACTACAAGTCTACTGATTCTCTAACCTCTGTAGAATCTAATTACGTATTACTGCCAAAGTGATCTTTAAAAACATAAATCTGACTATATTACCATATTTACCAATTTACAATCTCTAGATCATTCTTCCCTAAAAATACAGGTAAATACCTTTTTTAAAAATTTGGAGGCAGGGGCAGCTGGAAATTGAACCTATGGCTTTTACAGTGAGCTACATTTCTAGCCCTTTTCCTTTTTTTGTGACAGGATCTCACTGAGTCATTAAAGCTACCTATGTTGGGCTCAAATTTGCAGTACAGTGGACCCTTGATTTATGAACTCAATTCATTCACAAGGTCTGGTTTTAACTCAAGTTGATCAACTGAAGGCTCAGGCTCCTCTACTCAGCCTTCAAAGTCTCTCTCTTGTATACAGGCAGATTTCAGGGTCCTTAGAGACACTGGTCCAGGATTTCTCAACCCCATATAGGAAAAGATGTTATATGCCTTCCAGAACTCTTTAAGGGTTAAATCTGTATCTCAGACCATTTGGAAGCATAGGCTGCCAGCATTCAAGTTGTAACTCAAGACTTTGTTCATAAGTTAAAACTAAAATTCAGGTCATAACCCAAGTTGTTTGTATGTCAGGCCAGCCATAACTTGAGAGTTCCCTGTAATCCTGCATCATTTTCTTAAAGAGTGCTAGGATTACAGGTATGTACTATCATGTGCCACTCTTATCTTTTTAGTTCTACAAACTGACTTCTTCATAACTCTCTTATGTTATCCTTTCTTTTTTTTTTTTTTTTTGAGACAGGGTCTCGCTTTGTGGTTCAGGCTGGCCCTGAGCTCAGCCTCCAACTCACATCACAATCCTCCTACCTCTGCCTCCCGAGTGCTGGGATTACAGGCGTGAGCCACCACGCCCGGCACTGTGGTATGTGGTACTGGTTGCTGCTGGGTGTGGGTCTCCACACTCAGTATTGTTATGTGGTTACCGGGGAATCGAACCCGGGTCCTTGCGCCTGCAAGACAGGTGCCGGAACCACTGAGCTAACTCCCCAGCCCTATGTTATCCTTTCTTAAACACAGTGGACCCTCAAGTTACAACTTGACATATGAACAACTTGGGTTAATAAGGTTATTGAAAGGTTTATCTGCCCTTGTTATCTATAGTATATGTCAGGTAAACACCCAGGTGTCAGCTGTACTGACTTGCAACCAATCTGAGTTACAACCAGCCCTCAGGAAACAATCAAGTTAGTAAGTCAAGGGACCCTTGTGTAAAGCTTCTTCAGTTGTACAAAACATTTTCTCAAATGTGTTACATTACTTTTGCTGTGGGGCTGGCACTCACATTACTTCTTCTATGTGCAACCCCCTTTACCACCTTTCAAAATCCAACTTTTCTATGAAGCTTCTTGTTAGCCACTCACACCATCACCTGGAAGACAGGACCACTCCACTGTTTCCAATACCCTACTGTCCAGTGACTCTTTCAATGTACCTATAAAACATTTAATTATATCTCATAATCTTTTCTTTTGACAGCACTAAGATTCAACCAAGGGCCTTAAATATATGGTAGGTATCTATGCTTAGATAAGCATCCCAACCCCTTTTTTATTTGAGACAGAGTCTCACTAAATTGCCTCATCTGGCCTTGAATTTGAAATTATTCTGTCTAGGCCTCTAAGGTTGCTTGGGAACATCGGGGATCAAACTTGGGCCCTTACAGGCATGAGCCACACCTGGAGCACCGCCCCCAATATAAAAAGTAAGTTCCCTGGAGACAGCAGTCATGTGTTATTATTCATTTTTAAGTTTCCAGTAAGGGTAACTACTATAGATGCTGAATAAATGTGTATTGTATAAACTGGCATCTTCAAAACAATCTTAACATTTAAATATTCCATTTCATAGATTACAAAGCAACAGAATTTAAGTGCATTTAAGAATTTAAGTAGTGCAAGATAATGTAGTTCAAGAGTGGCAAAGACAGAATTTTAAAACAAGTTTATCTAATTTCAAAGTCTGTTCTCTTTCCTTTATGCCACCAATTCCAATGTATTAGTATCTATAAGATATTAATATATGTACATATATATCTAGGAAATACAGATAGGACTGAACAATTAAAAGCAGTTTCTTGTTCTGTTTCTGTTATAGGACTCTATAGAGCCCTTTCATGTGCTAACATACTTTACAGTATTTTCTTCCTCAAGACATCCTGATTTTACAATTATGTCTTATCGAAATTTCACTGTTATCCAGAAACACAATTAAGATTAAAATTTAAGAGCTGAAGATTTAATTCAGTGGTTCCTGCACCTGCCTAGCAAATGCAAGGTCCTGAGTTCAATCCCAGTAACCACATACAACAGTGCCGGGTATGATGACTCACGCCTATAATCCCAGCACTCGGGAGGCAGAGGCAGGAGAATTGCTATGAGTTCGAGGCTGAGTGACGGACCAGCCTGAACTACAAAGCAAGACCCTGTCTCAAAAAAATCTAAAAAAGAAAAAAAAGATTAAAATTTAAGTAACAGCAAGCATTTAGTGATTCTTTTCCATGTGCTCAAGAACTGTTTCAAAACAACTTAATTCATTTGAATTAGAGTAGTTTTACCATTTACTTAAAATTCAAATGAAATGATTTACTACTTATCTAGATTAAAAATCCCTAGAGGGGAAATAAATTATCAAATGAAGATAAATTACACAGTGAAAAAATTTACAGTTTTAGCTCAAAGATTTTTCAATCAATTCCAACAACCAAGAATAATGAAAATATGGGCTGGGGATTTGGCTCAGTGGTTCAGCACCTGCCTTGTAAGCACCAGGTCCTAAATTCAATCCTTGGTACTTGGTACCAAAAAAAAAAAAAAAGGAATACTGAAAATGTTTCTACTTAAGTACTTTACATCATTCCAAGATAATAAAAATAAAAATTATTCTTCTAGTCCAGTTTTTAGCTTTTTAGATAATGAGAGTTCACTACAACAGAATTAAACATAACTTATTTCAGTCATTTAAACGATGCTTAGGAATTGTATATTTTTAAGGACATTATAAACAAATCTAAGTTGTTCACAAAACATGCTAGTAAATTTTAAAACATGCTTTAAAAAACTAGAAAAACTAAAATTTTAAAAACCCAAATTCTAGTTAATACTTGACTACATAAAAGTAACTTATACTTAAAAAAAAAAAAAATAACTTATACTTACCATTTTTATTTGCTGGTGAAAAAAAGTTAAAGACTGGAGAAAATATGGTCCCCAACAATGTTGTCCTTGGAGGACTGCCAGAGGAAGAATTATCTTCTAATTTCCCATTTTGTTTTACGTGTTGATTTGTCATTTCATAAGTACCAGCTTCTAAGAAAGAAAAACAAAAACTCTGTGATTGACAAAATAATGACTTTTAGAAGTGTTATAAATATTTATTTGAAGAAAAACACCCCCAAAAACCAGTTCATGAAAAATGGTTCATGTTAATGATCAGAAGTACTATTAAGAGACTATAAAATAGCCAAGCATAGTGGTACACACCCATGATCCCAACACTGAAAGCCTGACATAGGAGGGTAGCTATGAGTTCAAGGGCATCCTGGGCTCCACAGTCAGTTCAAGGCCAACTGAACTGCATAATGAGACTCTGTGTCATCCTCCCCATCCCAGAGAAAGCAAGCAAGAAAGACATCAATCATGAAATAAATTTCAAATCACTTGCTCTTATTGTGTTTGTAACAATTTTGAAAGGCTAACATTTACTGAGTGTTCCAAACACAGAATTACATTTAAAACCACTGAATGTCTTCAAATCAACACAGTATAAAAGTGAAGAAAATTCTTTGTAGGCAAGCAGATAAGTTATCAGTAGCCAGACATGAATAGAAGATTGTTTCTATTTGCATTTGGAAGTGCCACCTCTATCATAAAACTTCCCCTCATAGCTATTTCCAATGAGTGGCAGCTATAGGACTGCATGCAACATAGCTCTACTCAAAAAGACAACTAAAAATAGCAGGGTCAAAATCTACTTATGAAGGTGGAGGATACATCTCAGTGGTAGTACATTTGCCTAGTATAGTGGGGGCCCTAGGTTCAATCACTAGCACTATGTCCTCTAAAACACAAACCAAAAAACTCATGGATACTGAGGTACCATTTCAGAGTGGTTAAAATATCTAGTTATTTATGTTTCTTCTCAGTACAGTAAAAAAATAATTATTTTGAAACAGGGTCTCACTACATAGTTCAGGCTGGCCTCAAATTTGTGATCCTCCTGCTTCAGCCTCATGGGTGTTGGAATTACAGGCCTGTGTTACCAAATTTGGCATTTGTAAGTAAAAATTTTCATTGGTTTTTTTGGTAAGAAATATAAAAATAAAATCAACTGGGCCGGGGAGTTAGCTCAGTGGTTCTGGTGCCTGTCTTGCAAGCGCAAGGGCCCGGGTTCGATTCCCCGGTAACCACATAACAATACTGGGTGTGGAGACTCACGCCCAGCAGCAACCAGTACCACATACCACAGTGCCGGGCGTGGTGGCTCACTCCTATAATCCCAGCACTCGGGAGGCAGTGGCAGGAGGATTGCTGTGATGTGAGTTGGAGGCTGAGCTCAAGGCCAGCCTGACCCACAAAGCGAGACCCTGTCTCAAAAAACCTAAAAAAAAAAAAAAAAAAAAAAAAAATCAACTGGGTAATTATTATAATTCTCTTCTTCTTTGTTAAACTTTAAAAAGCTTGTTTCTTTCTTTTCTCCGATCTTTACTCCTTTTTGACCAGGCCAGTCACTTTAAGTAATAAAAATACATGACTGCACTGATGGACACAATACACTGTTACTGCTAGCCTATGAAGACAGCTTTAATTAAAAGGTAACGCCACACTCTGAAGTGTTGTTCTTTACATCTTTCTCTGCTACTCCTTAACATTTTTCTCCTTGTAGACTTAGAGGAGCTTCTCAGCTATTCAATAAATACTCTTACTTCTATTTGCTAGATGCTTATGCAACACCTCCATAGGGTGTGTCAACCAAAACGGTCTCCAGATACTGATAAATATCCCATGGGAACAAAACTACATCTACTTGAGATTTACTGGATTAAATGACCTAAGTACTGTACCTTTTGAGCCTTCAGACTGCATGATCTAGAAACAGGTTTTTGTACATATTACAAAGTAAGTCACAATTACAACTACTTTAAGAAATGCAGTTAAAAAATGTTGATCCACACATCAATGTGTGTGCTGAGATTTAAGCCCAGGGCTGATGCATTCTAGACAAATGCAGCCCAATCTGTTTATATTTTTATGCTAAATAGTTACTGTGCCTTTGTTTTAATTCAAAGTGAAATATTCTTGGAAGATATTTTTGTTACACTTCACACTACTAATATTGAACATAAAATAAATTACAAAAAACTGCTCAAGCCAGATTTTTAAAAACAAGTAAGAAGCATGTCAGTGAGATCTCTGCTTCACCTAGAAAGAACAGTATCTAAATATTAACAAACCTCCATTTACTTGACTTTTCCGTCTTACTCGAGATATCTGTTTGTTAGGCTTTTCTCCTGCTCTTGGTGTTGATGTGATCAAATTATTATCTATATCACGTTCAATTCTACTTCGTTTCGAAGGATTTTCTCTCTCTTCCTTAAGATATAAGAGGAAAAAACATGCACTGAACACATTCATTCTTCCTTATGTTACCTTGTTTTAAATGATAAAATATGGTATACTTTCTCTTGTTTTTCAGATCCTGGAGAAACAAAATGTAATTAATATCAAAGAGTGTAAACTTAAAAAACACAGGAAAATTTTATCTTAAAAGTATCAATGCAATACATTAAGCAACTACAGCCTCTCCACAATTCTGACAGCCTACAATTCAAATCCTTTCAAGTCTCCACTAAATTTTCAAAGTTACGGAAATAATGAATTGTATAATGTGCTCTGAACTTTCAGCCAATTTTCCCTTATTTTTAGAACTGTTGTTAGGAAAAGAGATTATTTCCTTGAGCACTAAGCATAGAAGAAGTCTCATTGAACTTACTGGCACTCAACTCCAAAAAATAGGGCCTGCAATTGGCACATCTCTACTACCTCAATAATTTAAATATCCACCTTAAATATAAAGTCAAACCTTAAAACCAAGGACTCAAAACTCTCTATTTGTTGCCTAAATTAGGGCAATCCACATGACCAGCTCATACTATTCTTGCAGTATAACTGACTAAACAATAGTTCTAACAATTAGCCTCATTTATTTTTCCCATTTGGTTGTTTTACTGTGCTGGGGACAGAACCTAGGGGTCACACTTGCTAGGCAGGCATTTTAGCATTAACCCATACTTTCAACCTCATTTTTATTCATTTGTACATCTACTTCTCATTTGCAAAATTTTCTAGTTATCTACTACTTGAGTCTTTTTCTTACACTACTGTATTTTCCCATACTTTCTGCTGATTTAATGAGACTACCTGAAACAGATTGAAAAGTATTAGATTAGTAATTTATATACATCAACATTCTTATTTAACTGTAGTAACTTCTCAATTTTTTTTTTTGTATTTGGTGATTTTACCCCACAGCAACTAATATACTATTCTGCATTTCTGAAAGGTTGAATATTATGTTATTTTAAAAATAAACGATGGTATTATAAACAGTAAAAAAGCAGATATTATTACAAATATCAATTCAATATTATATATATAGTATTTTATATATATATATATATACACTATATATATAATGTAATATATATATACACTTTTGCATAGCAATTCATCTAATTTTAGGCTGCTCCATCAAAACAAGACAGTTTTAACCACACAAAATATTGTCACAGTAATCTACAACAAAATTTTTACTGCTTAATATTCCCTTGTATTTTAAAATGGCGGATATTCAGGCGTGGTAGTGCACACCTGTAATCCCAGCCCTTGGGAGACAGAAGCAGGAAGGATGGCTGTGAGTTCAAAGTCAGCCTGGGCTACACAGTGAGTTCAAGCCCAGTCTGAACTACATAGTGAGACCTGTTTCAAAACAAACAAAAATAAATAAAATAAAATGACGAGTAGGAACCTTCACATCAGAAACATGGAATTTCCATTACTAGAAAAGATAGAACTCTCTTTATAAAGTCCTTCAAAACCAGAAATAATACAGCAAAACTTAAGCTTAAGTGCTAGCCTTCTCTGGAAGAAGTTTCCTAGTATAGCTGCTACAAACATAAATATACATTCTTGAAAACCTAAATTCTGCAATAGTAAAAATACCAAGGCTTAAGAAAAAAATGGATCCTAAAAGGGTGAGAGAATGTTAGGACAGATTGCTTAGGCTTGTAATTAACAGCACTAACAAACACAACTGGGACCTCCAGAGATAATATGAGCAACTCTGACTGGCTATAAAAGTAGCTAGCTGGGCAGGGGATTTAGTTCAGTGGTTCCATGCCTGCCTTGCAAGCCCAAGGACCCAGGTTCAATCCCTGGTAACCACAAAAAATACTGCTGGGTGTGGAAACTCACGCCCACCAGCAATCGCTATCACACACCACAATGCGGGGCGTGATGGCTCATGCCTGTAATCCCAGGACTCAAAAGGCAGAGGCAGGAGGATTGCTGTGAGTGAGTTCAAGGCTGAGCTCAGGGCCAGCCTGAACTACAAAAGCAAGACCATGTCTCAAAAAAAAAAAAGTAGCTGGCTGCACTGTTACTTCAGGGCACACTAGTAAGAATGTTGTTAAAATGGCCAAGCTGGGGGCAGTGACAAACACCTGTAATCCCAGCACTCAATGAAGGTAAGGCAGGAGGAGGATTGAGTTCTAGGCCAGCCTACGCCATACAGTGAGTTCACACCCTGAACTGCACAGTGAGAACCTGTCTTAAAGAGAAAAAGTCATAAAAGCAAATGCAAATGCTATACTGGAAGAGTTCCTACTAGACTCTATCTCCCCTATTGCAGGTTATCATTTTAATTTAGGAAAAGAAGGATAAGAAAAAGAAATACAGGTCAAGAGGCATTTGCCTATGCAGCAACTCAACTGGATGTTTCTTCTTTTTTTTTTTTTTTTTAGGTTTTTTTTTTTTGAGACAGGGTCTCGCTTTTTTGTGGTTCAGGCTGGCCCTGAGCTCAGCCTCAAACTCACATCACAATCCTCCTGCCTCTGCCTCCCAAGTGCTGGGATTACAGGCGTGAGCCACCACGCCCGGCACTGTGGTATGTGGTACTGGTTGCTCCTGGGTGTGGGTCTCTACACCCAGTATTGTTATGTGGTTACCGGGGAATCGAACCCGGGCCCTTGCGCTTGCAAGACAGGCGCCGGAACCACTGAGCTAACTCCCCGGCCCTGGATGTTTCTTCTTGATGAAATATAAAATCAAACTCCCATTATTTAGAGTCTCCTCATCTAGAGAAAATCACACATAAAACAATACATTCATACTGACATAATGTTTCTATTTAATACTGGTATATAAGTTGAATTGTGGAGGTACCACATAAAACTGACTATATTATGGTTAACTGAGAACATATTTAAATACTTTGGCTTACATCTCTAAAAGAAAGAAAACTAATATACTTCAGTCATTGACCATTCTACTCTCCAGAATAAAACATTGAAATGGTTGATGATTCAATTTTGAATTCAACCAATCCCAGTCTTTCTTGATAACTCAACCAACCCCAGTCTTTTCTGAACATCCAACTAGTCATGCAGTGCATAATGACAGCATATGACAGTGCTTCCATAAGATAATCGAACTAAAAAATTACTATTGCCAAGTGATGACATAGGTTAGCACTCTGAATGCTTTTGTGATTTGTCTGATATAAACAAGCCTACTAAGCAGCCAGTTATATAAAGGTATAATACACATACTTAAGCATCAGGAGTAATTCTACAAAATTTTGGGGGAAAATCATTTCACAATTAAACTATCATTGGCCTAGTTTTCCTGCCTACAAGTCGGCTGTAGCATGTCAGGACTAAACTCTATTTTGCCTGAGGACACAAATGAGAGACTTCAATGGTCCCCAAATGCTATGATGCTCAGGGGCAAGATTACATCAGCTGAAGACACCCTAAATCCTTAAGAACCAAGTCAGAGAAAGGTTTCCCCTGGGGAAGGATAAATTCCTAATCAACTAAGATACTTCTCTACTTAGGATCTGCATAAATTTCTCTTTGTCCTAGGATTATCCACCCCCTTCAGTTATCTGTTACTCCCATTTAACAAATACAGGTGTGGCAAAATTGGGGTGTCTGTTGCTCAGAGCAGCACTGATGATGCCCAAAGCTCAGCTGTTTCTCTAAATCTTGTTTCCTGTCTTTATTCAATAATATGCCTTGTGCTATCATGGCTCACAGGGTATTAGGAACCACTGCTGGGTTTCTGGTAACGTCCCCTTTCCCTGTTCCCTATAGTCATGTACTTTGCATGACAATGATAATAAATGGCAATGTTACTGCTTTACATATTTAATATGTTATATTTTTATAATTATCTTAGGGACATATTTTTGCCAGGCATGGTGGCACATGCCTATAATCCCAGTACTTGATTGGCTAAGACATAAGGATTGTTAAATTCAAGGTGAGACTGAACTGCATAGTGAGACTTTGTCGCAAAACAAAACAGACAAAAAACAAGAGTATACTCTTAAAATGCTTACGAAGAACTTACTATAAAATGAAATGGCTGTTGTGCCAGCATTGTCAGGAAGTTTAACACATGTCTAACTGTTCCACCCAAATGACTTCTCCCTCTCTGCAGGGCTAGGGCTGGTTGAAGGGGCTAACACATGCTGATTAGAGCAGCTACACCTTCAGCCCTCACTTCATCTCAAGAAGCCATGTAAATAACTGAAATATAATGTCTAGGTTTGTGTAAGGAAACTCATGTTCACACAACAAAATTGGCTCACACCATAATTCTCAGTCTTTGTTGTTAAGCAACATATGCTTATATGGAATTTGGGGACATTTTTATAAAATTAACTGGGAGAAATAAAATTTGTACATTAATAGGCTTTTTAAATTTAATAATCCAAGGGCTTTCTCTGGAACTTGTATTGTTCAACGTTGTCTCTAAGGTGGGCTGTTAAGGGGAAAATCCTGGGAAGGTAGTGTTTTTAAATCTTCAAGTAAACATAATCACAGAACTAACTAAACAAAAACAAAAGGGTAATGACACAAAACCAAGAAACAAGATATTCTCCAAAAATGTCAAAATTCAAGTAGATGAATATAAACCAACAGCCACTATACATAAATGTTCGTAAATACCAATGCAGAACAAAGCACATAGCAAACCTGAGAATATTAGAGGCTCCAAATACTGTTAACAGGAAAGCATGGCAGGTGACTTGGAGAACAGCAAATTAAACTGGGAAAAGGGAATTGCTGCCCAATCCAATAGTAAAGGAAGTACAAAGTTAGAAGTGAAATGGCATTAATTTTTTTTTTTTTGGAGACAGAGTCTCGCTTTGTAATTCAGACTAACCCCAAAGTCACTATGTAGCCCAGGCCAGCCTTGAACTCACAGCAACCCTTCTGCCTCTGCCTCCTGAGTGCTGGAATTACAGGAATGGGGCCACCAGGTCCAGCATTGTGATACGTGGTTATCGAGTACTCTGCTTACAGGTGTTAGTTCCTGGCCATCCCTTCCTCTTTTCTAATTGCTCCTGGTAATGTTTCAAGTATTAATGTTGAACAGGTGTGGTAACAGAAGACATTCTTGTTTTCTTTTTTTTGACAGGGTTTCACTTTGTGGTTCAGGCTGGCCCTGAGCTCAGCCTCCAACTCACATCACAGCAATCCTCCTGCCTCTGCCTCCCGAGTGCTGGGATTACAGGCGTGAGCTACCACGCCCGGCACTGTGGTATGTGGTGCTGATTGCTGCTGAGTGTGAGTCTCCATGCCCGGCATTGTTCTGCATGGTTACCAGGGATCAAACCTGGGTCCTTGCACTTGCAAGACAGGCGCCGGAAACACTGAGCAAAATCCCTGGCCCCCTAATCGGGGATTTAGCTCAGTGGTTCCGGCGCCTGTCTTGCAAGCGCAAGGACCAGGGTTCAAAGTGGGACCCTGTCTCAAAAAACCTTAAAAAAAAAAAATCAAGTGTCAGGGATTTAGCTCAGTGGTTCTGGTGCCTGCTTTGCAAGCATAAGGTTCTGGGTTTGTTCCCCAGTAACCACATACCACAATGCCAGGCACAGTGGTTCACCCCTGTAATCCCAGCACTCAGGAGTTAGAGGCAGGAGCATTGCTGAATTCAAGGCTCTCCTGGGCTACATGGTGAGCTTAAGGCCAGCCTGAACTACAAAGCAAGACTGTCTCAAAAAAAAAAAAAAAAAAAAAAAAAAAAAAAAAAAAAAAAAAAAAAAAAAAAAAAAAAAAAAAAAAAAAAAAAAAAAAGCAAAACAAAACAATCTTCAACTATTTCATAGCCAGCATGAACCTGATGCCCAGACTAAAATATTATTTATCAAGACAATCACACACCAAAATCCTTTAAGCAGACAAAAAAATCCTTCAGAAAACAACAAAAACACTCCAAATAATCAACTCCAACAGTACAAATTATGGTTTTCCATTCAAAAACAGTTCACATGAAAGAAAATCTGGAGATCTAAAAGGAAGCATAAAAGCTTGTGAGAAAATTCAGCATGATAAACAGAAAGCTTCCTCAAAACTGGTAGAGAAGCGTTATATATCTAGCTAGTCTCATACTAATTATAAAACAAACCTCTTTCCCCTGACAACAAGAACAAGGGTAGAATATTTTCTCACCAGTCTATAGAACATTGTAAAATTAATCCTAATCAATTCAATGAAGAAGAAATATCAGGCCTAGGGATCAGAAAAGAACTCTATTTGTCATATAACATTATTACATTAGTATAAAACTCATTAAATCTCTTAATAGTTTAGAACCATTACATGAATTTAAACAACTTCACCCAACACCAGAAAACCAAATTTCTTCACAGTAGCAACAGACCAGAAAGTAAAAAATTCTAATGTATAGCATTTAAAACTTTAAATATCAGGCCAGGGATTTAGCTCGGTGGTTCTGCTGCCTGCTTTGCAAGCACAAGAATCAGTTTGACTCCCGGTACTGCAAAATAAATGAATGAAATAAATGAATGAATGAAATATATATATGTGTGTGTATGTATACAATATAATTAATTAATTAATTAAAATGAAAACTAGGGCCAGGGATTTAGCTCAGTAGTTCCAGTGTCTGCCTGGCAAGTCTAAGGTCCTGAGTTCAACCCCCAGTAGCCACATACCACAATGCTGGGCGTGGTGGCTCACATCTGTAATCCCACCCCTTGGGAGGCAGAGGCAGGAAGATTGCTGAGAGCTCAAGCCAGCCTGGGCTACACAGTGAGTTCAGGGACAGCTTCAACTACAAGGTAAGATCTTGTTTCAAAAAAACCAATAAATAAATAAATAAAAACTGAAAACTATGTAAGACCTCTACATTACTAGGAAAAATTAAGAAGGTCTATATCAAGGCTGAGAGTATAGTTCAGTGGCAGAGCAAATATCGGTATATCTATCTATATATGTACATGCACATTTCATTAATATTGATATTCTTTTGGGAGAGGATGACACAGGGTCTTGCTTGGTAGTTCAGGCTGGTTCTGAACTCTCTCCATAACCCAGACTAACCTCATATCCACAGCAATCCTCCTGCCTCTGCTTACTGTGCTAGGATTATAGGTGTGAGCCACCAAACCCTGCACTGTAATACAGAGGATCAAACTCCAGACCTTGTACTTGCCAGGCAGACATCAGAACCACTGAGCTAAATCCCTAGCCCCACAGTATTCTTTTCTAGAGAAATGAATTTCACTATGTTCTTCAAGTGATCTTCCTGCCTCAGCCTCCTGAGTAACTGGGACTACAGGAACACAGGTAGCTCAGAAAACACACATCCTACATCAAAAAGCTTAACATTGGTAGGATGTCCACTCTTATAAAATGATTTATTTAGCAGTAGAATTTCTATTATAATTCCAATGAACTTTTAAAAAGAAATAGATTAATTCTAAAATTTATAAGAAAGTATAGAGGCCTTAACATAATACACTTGGGGGGCCAGGGATTTAGATCAGTGGTTCCGGCGCCTGCCTTGCAAGGCAAGGGCTGGAGTTGGATCTCATAGCACACACAATATGCTGGGTATGGTGACTCATGCCCACCAGCAATCAGCACCACATATCACAGTGCCAGGAATGGTGGCTCACACCTGTAATCCCAGCATTCAGGAGGGAGAGGCACAAGGATTGCTGAGATCAGGACCAGCCTGAACTACAAAGCAATACCCTGTCTCAAAAGAAAGTGAAAAAAAAACCACTTGGAACAAAATTGGATGATTTACACTATTTCAACACTCCTGAAAAAATATTTAATAAAAATGATAGTACAATAAAAGTGTAACACTATTTTATTTCAACACTTCTGAAAAAATATTTAATAAAAATTATAATACAATAAAAGTGTAAAGATAGATACAGAGTTAAGTGAAAGAATATATTTCAGAAAAAAAGATCTAAATATATATGCTCTTTTGATTTTCAAGGAAAGTATCAATCTCTTCAACAAATATTGTTTGACTAACTAGAAGTTTACACTCAGAGAGCAAAGGGGATGAGCTTTTCCTTCTCCATTTATTATCTATCTCAAAGTTTTGTTTTGTTTTTTTCATTCTAGAGGTTAGAGTGTTACTATCAAAGCCCTAGAATACTTACAAGACCAGTGGGACTTAATTCTAGTATGGAGAAAGAAAATTTGCAAATAATACTATGACATTTGGTAAGACATATTAAAGAACTATGAAAAAAGGTGTCATCATGTTTTTTAAAACTAACAGACAAAAGGGCCGGGGAGTTAGCTCAGTGGTTCCGGCGCCTGTCTCGCAAGCGCAAGGACCCGGGTTCGATTCCCCGGTAACCACATAACAATACTGGGTGTGGAGACCCACACCCAGCAGCAACCAGTACCACATACCACAGTGCCGGGCGTGGTGGCTCACGCCTGTAATCCCAGCACTCGGGAGGCAGAGGCAGGAG
>PVIR01020514.1:0-30520 GCA_004026965.1 Petromus typicus | reverse complement strand
TTACATTTGCATATATGGAAAATCAGCTTTACTTATTTACAAAGTCTATCTTAAAGGGAAAAGAAATGAAATTAGTGTATCAAAAAACTAAAACTATCTGTAATAAATCCCCATACTTTGGAGGTTCATTTTAGAATAAAATATATTACAAATTTATTTTTAGTAACAGAATACTTTGCTTATTTATTATTGCACTATACCTAATGAGTAGAAAATTCACAATCTTGAAACATATTTTAATATATAATCTTTAAGTTAACTATTTTGGAAAAAATGTAAAACATTGTAAAATTAATTCTAAGGCATTAGTATTTAATTTTTGTGCACCTGTCATTGATATTGTTACTTAAAGCAAAAATATTTTCAGTTTTATATACATCAGATATAAATAGTTTTACTTGATCATGACAAATCAATACGCTAAGTAAATATTTTATAAAAAATTATTTTCATAATATAAAGGAGCTGATTCTTAGGGGAAAATCAATAAAAACTTTAGTCTAAATATGAATAATACCTTTCTAGTACTAGCTATGGCATCGTCATTCCAGTTTAACAAAGTTCAGTATGCATTTACCATGTGCTTATTTCATCTTTTTTATAAAGTAGCTCTTTGAGCTCAACCATTTCCTAATGTTATGCACTGATGGTAATAACATTGTGACAGGTCCGAGAATGCTGTGGCCCAAACTACTCTGATTCCATATGGCACTCACACCTGGCCCTTCATCATGTCTATAGAATTTTTAAGACTACATCTAAGACTGGGATCACTTCATGTATGCTGATCCCAAGACTGGCATAACTTGACCAAAGTTGATTGCAACTCAAGACTGAACTTTGTACTGTAGTTTTCTTTTGGTGCTATTTGGTTTAACCTAAAGGAAAATAAATAACAAGCATTCATTTCTACCTGCTGTATTAGGCCCGGTAAGAGTGCCAGAGTAACAAGTAGTTTCCAAATGCACAGTGACTCACAGGAGTGCATTGGCCAAAGAGAATGCAAAGTATCAGCTCTTGCTAAATAGCTAACAATGTGCTGCTCTTTTGGAATTAGAAAATTAGATAATATATTTAATAACAACCAGTAGCATATGTTTTCATGTCAATGAAAAGTGGACAAATTGAGATTGTTGCTGTTTATTTGCACTTGGTCAAATCTTTTCTGCATTTGACATGAAAATAGACTTGTGCAGCTTTTTGTTGGTTGGGTCACAATTTTAGAATAAAATAAACGACATCATTTACAAACTAATTTACAAAAGCAAGATGACCATGTGACTGTGTCAGCTTACATAAACTTTCTTCAGAATTTTATTTCAGAATCTTTATACATGGACTTCCCTACAAATTATTTCAGTTGTTAGCATTATAGTTTTTATAAAAATGTTATACTGGAGTGCTGTATCTAATCTTGTGACCCCCCATCTGTACTAAAGCAGATTGGCACTATATTTAAGTTATTCTTAAATTACAGATGAAGAAAATGCATACAGAAGATGGGGGGCACTTTTAAGAATTTTAATACTGTGTTAAGGGAAATATTTAAAATAATTACTGTGGGATTGATTTTCAGAAGTTGAATGCCACGAGTTCATCCGAGGGCAGCACGGTGGATATAGGAGCTCCCGCAGAGGGGGAGCAGCCTGAAGCTGAGCCCGAAGAATCTCTGGAACCAGAAGCCTGTTTTACAGAAGGTAAGTGAAGCGAGAGGACATGTGAACATCCATCTTGTTCACCTGTTCTCGTCCTCCTGATCTCTCCATTTCTCTGTCCACCTCTCTGTGTCTCTGTCCCTCTCTGTCTGTCTGCTTCTTGCTCTCCCTCATCACCCCTGTCTATCTAATAAGTATTCATTCATTGACTAGTTTAGGTTTTTCTTATTCCCAAAACAGGTAATATTTTAAAATAAAAGTTCTACCTTATGTAACTAGAGAGTTTTATTTTTGAAGATTCTGTTCAACTCTGTGAAATGCTATTTGGTTTTTCTGTGGCCTTCTAAAAAACAAGAAAGAAAGCAAAATATTTGGGTTTAAGAAATAAAAGAAAGTGAAAGAAGTTGTTACATTTTATTTTCTTATAGTAGAATGAACATTGATGATTAATGTACATTTAAATCTATTCTTGGGAAATAGTTCTCAGAATCAAGCATGGTCAAATATTTTAATTATTTCCGAACAAAGTTAACAGATAATAAAATGCTGAAGTACATTGCAATTTATATGATATTAACAACATCTCATTGAGAAATTTTGAAACGGATATCTCAGAAATGTTTTTTTTAATTATTGGTATATTTTAAGTATGCATTATTTTCACATTCATCATTGAGAATGTGTACCTGTGCATGATGTATTTTGATTCTCATTTTTTCCATTTTCCTGCCCTCTCTATAGCTTCTCCAACCCCTCTGTATACAAAAGTGTTTTATTTTTTTCCTTTTTACTTTCAAATTTTTTCTTGCCTTTTTCTTCCCTCATCTCCCTCCAGGTTCCCTTTCCCTTTGATCAGAATGTTCCTATTTCACAATACCCATCATACATTCTGGACCTCATTTACACTTTCAAGTTCTCACACTAGAGAAATGATATGGTATTTATATGTTTATCCTATTTATTTCACTTGTGAGTATGGCCTCAATAGGTATCCATTTAGCTATAAATGTGTCTAGTTTATCATTGCTTATGGCTGAATAATACTTCACTGTATGAAATAATCCAAACACATCTTTCTTATCTAGTCTTAAGTTGATGGGCATTTGGGCTTCTTTCAAGATTTAGCTATTACAAACTATGCTGCTATAGACCTGAATGTACATATATCACTGTGGCTTGACTCTGAATATATGCAGCATGGAACTAGCAGGATCAAATGAAACACTTAATCCTAGATTTTTGAGGAATTTCCACAGTGGTTGCACCAGTCTAAATTCCCAATAGCAACAGAGGACTGTTTTCTACCTTACTTCCCTGCCAGTATTTGCTACTGGTTGATTTCTTAACAGCAGCCATTCTTTCTGAAGTAAGATAGAATCTCAGTGTTGTTTTTGTCTGCACCTCTCAAATGACCAATGGTGTTGAACAGTGTTTTATATTTCTTCACCTCTGAAAAATGTCTGCTCATTTCAGATGCTCATTTTTGGATGAGGTCTTTAAATCTGGAAACGCCTGTTTTTAAATTTTTAAAAAATCTATTCTGGGTATTAATCCTTTGTCGGAGCAATAGCTGGTAAATTTTTTTCCCATTTGTAGGTTGTCTTTTAACTCTGTTAATGATGTATCTTGCTGTTCAGAAGCTTTTAATAAGATGAGATCCTAGTTATTGATTCTGCTAGTTCCTGTGCTACTGAAGTTTTGTTCATAAGGTCCTTCCATATGTCAATGTCTCCAAGATTTCAACATAATCTATCATCCAGCAGGTTTAGTGTTTTTGTTTTAATATTTAAATTTTCAATCCACTTTAATTTCAGTTTAATGTATGGTGAAAGATGTAGGTCTAGTTTTAAACTTTGGCAGATTGAAACCCAGTTTATCCAGCACCATTTATTAAAGAGCCTATCTTTACTTCACCGAAGGTATTTGGCTCCTTTCTCAAAGCTGATGTGGCTTACTATGTCTATAGTCATTTCTGAATCTTCTAGTCTGTTCCATTGGTCCTTGAGTCTGTTTCTGTGCCAGTAGCATGCTGTTTCTATCACATTGGCTTTGTACTATATTTTCAAGATGGGGATTGTGACTCTTCCTGCCATGTCATTGTTGCAAGAATTTCTTTTGCTATTCTAGGTCTCTTCTGGTGCCAGATGAAGTTCTGGATAGTTTTCTCTCACTTGTGAAATAAGCTGGTGGGGTTTCAATTGGGTTTGCATTGAATCTATGTAGC
This sequence comes from Petromus typicus, assembly GCA_004026965.1. NCBI lineage: Eukaryota > Metazoa > Chordata > Mammalia > Rodentia > Petromuridae > Petromus > Petromus typicus. The sequence goes on along the minus strand of PVIR01020514.1, from coordinate 26,641 downwards.
AGTCATGGAAGGATGGCTATTTTTACTGTATGGGTTCTTCCTACCCAGGAATCAGGGATATCTTTGCGTTTTTTGATATCCTCTTCAATCTTACTTTGCAGAATGCTGTAGTTTTAAAAGTATCTCAAGAATGTTAAAATTCTGTTATTTGAGGGGTTGATCCATTATCACTCATAATAATAATGCTATTTATCAAATCATTTGAGACCTTTCACTCTAAGCTACTTTTCTGATCTTCATTCTTCTGTGCAACTATAAAACTTTTCTAAATTTTATTTATATCGATTTCTTTATTCATATATTTTCATGTCCTTGATATGATTCCTACACATCTTTCAAAATTTAGTCCAGGACTTATGGGCTAAATGGCAAAATGGTAAAGATTGGCAACCACTCCCTCCCTGTAATTTGTAGTTTCTACCTGAGAATATAGCAGTTTAGGGGAAAAGAAAAAAGAAAAAAAAAAAGAAAGAAAGAAAGAGAGAGAGCAGAGGAATCTAGATTGAAGAGATCTGAAGCAAATATCAAAGAAAGTGAAAGCAAAGTGAAGAGGAGAGAGGAAGCAAGCCCCCTCTTCCTGAAATGGGACTCACAGAAAAAAGGGGCAGCCAACCTTGCTGAGAGGACTACACAAGCGACTGCTAACAGCCCACAGCATGCCTTTGAGACACAGGCTGGTAACGTGAAGCAGGGTTGCACAGGACCTGCGTTAAACATCTATAAATGACTCCTGAGAGAGGAGAAAGGGTTGATGTGGTAAAGCAAGGAAGCCCCGCCCATTGCTTCAGGCGATGGAGGATCAGTGCTGCCACCACAGAGAAGGTGCCTCTGAGCCTGGCCAAGAGTGACAGGGGCAGCATCTATACACCACAACCCCACAGTTCCAACTTTCAGCCTGTGGGTTTACTACACCACTATCCTTTATCCCAGCGACCCCTCCCGCATACAGAAGGGGGCAGGCACCCACTCAGAGACCTTCTAACTTGACCATCTGTGAGTTTCTGGGCCCAGCACCACCTCTAGGACACTAGACTGGCTTCGGCTGAAAGGGCACCTGTTAAGTGCCCTGTTAAGCTTGCAACTCCAAGCAGATCTCAGCTAGGTAGAGCCATATCATGGTTCTTCACCTGTGATGAATTAACTCCAATTTGGGTGCCTCTGCCCATATAGGAAGCAATGGGTTCACCCTCAGAGAATTTGCTGTTAGTAGACTTTATTTTATTCTATTCTGTCTTTTTTTTTTTTAGCTATTTTTCTCTTTGCTTTTTTTCTCTGTTTTTTTCCTCATCCTTCTCTCTCCCTCTCTCTCTCTCTTTTTTTTTAACTTTTACCTACTCTGCTCTCCTCTACTATCTTGTTGTTTGTCCAATTTTGGACACTTTTTTTTTTCTTCTCTTATCCACTCTTATGGTTCAAAAGAAGGAAATTAGTTCCCTTATTTCCCATTGCTAGTATTCTCTTTTAGTTTTCTTATCTTCTTCCTTATGGTTAGTATCTACTACCTAAAGTTAATATATTAAAATTTTCCTTTTTCTCTCTTCTGTACTATTGCAGAGGGGTCAGTCCAGTTGTTAGTGGCCTTACTGTCATTAATCTGCTCTGTTTTGTATTTGTCCTAAATATGTCTTTTGTCCTCTAGCTTTTATCAGTACCCAGGATCTTGTGATCTTTATATATCCCCTAATCCTATTTCTAATCTCTCCCTATCCTATCTCTCTGCCACTCCAACTCCTTGGTAACCTTTTTAGTTCCAAAGGGTGATATCTGAATGTTTTAAATATATTTGTGGCTAGTTTTAAGTATAGGCATATGGTCATGGGTCTGGCTCATGAACTTGGAGGTGTTAGAGTGGCAAATGGCACAGTTTGCCATTTTTGTCCTGTATTTGTTACTGTTAATGCCTAGTGCTTTTCAGCCAAGGTGATCTGACTGTTTTGTATGAGTGCCTTTCATGGAATGCCAAAATTAGGGTTGTTTATGGGTCATGGCAGACCCAAGAAGGACAGCCTAGGAAATACTGATATCCTAAGAGTCCTAAATTTTAGGAAGAAAGAGACTTGCAACAAAGATTCCCAGACAGCAAATATACAGCCAAAATACCAGCAGTGACAAAGGGTTCAGATATGAGGAAAAATCCAAAATCTCACATACAAAGATCATTGCCACAAAATAATTTAAGGAGAAGAGAAATAGAGAAGACTGAAACTTAATCACCAGGACTCTGTCAGATGGTAACCAAAGCAGATCTAGTAAAATGGAAGTCAAAACTGATCTCTGAGATGAAAACAGATATACTGTACATAGTTAACAACATGAATAATAAAGCTAAAGAGGAAATCAGGGATTAGCAAAAGAAATAGAACCTTCTAACCAGCTAAAAATAGAGGTTCAGGAAATCAGGAAAAAAATCAAAAAGTTCTCACAGTAGGATAAATATGGTAGAAGACAGAATTTCAGACCTAGAGGACAGGATTGTAGCCAAGGAACAGAAAAGGCATAATTTATGGAAAATGACAAAGGACTATGAGAAATCAATCCAACAGCTACTAGATGATTTAAAAAAGAATAAGATAGAAAGCAAGAGGCAATACAAAAGATATAAGAAAAATTTTCACAATGATAATGACAGAAAACTTCTCAGGCAAGGGAAAAGAATTGAGCATACAGATGTATGACACATATAGAACTCCAAATGGCCATGATATGAAAAAGTCTACACCTAGGCATATAATTATAATGGTCCCAAATATACAAAAAAAAGAATGAAACACTGAAAGCAGAAAGAGAAGGGAAAAAAATTCATACACAGGGAATCCTATCAGGGTCACAGCAGGTTTTTCAACCCAAGTTTTCAGTGCAAGAAGTGCCTGAAGTGAAATGTTTCAAGCCTTAGAGGAAAGCAACTTGCAATCTAGACTAATGTATCCTGCAAACCTACCCATCAAAATTAGGGGGGAAATAAGATACTTCCAGTGCAAAGTTCACCTAAAAAACCTCCTAAATACAAAATCTGCACTCCCAAATATTCTAAAGAATATCTTGACAAAAGAAAATGAAAGTTACAAACCCATGAGACTCAACAGAATCATCTCAGTGGGCCAATCAAGAAACTAATGGGAAAAGGGCTAAAACAAAAAGTGAAAGAGTGAAGAACAGAAAAACAGTATAACACTAAGTCTGTTTATATCAGTCATAGCCATTACTATCAATGGACTCACTGCACCAATTAAAAGACACAGACTGGTAGAATGGATCAAGAAGCAAGATCCTACAATCTGTAGCATACAAGAAACACATGTAACTGAGAAAGAAAGCCATAGACTGAAAATAAAGGGGTGGAAAACAATTCTCCATGCAACAAGATACTGCAAAAAAAAAGCAGAAGTGGCTATCTTATTTTCAGACAAAATAGATTTCAAACCAAAACAGATTACAAAGAAGGTCACTTTATTTTTGTACAGGGAATAATACAAGAGACAAAAATAAAACTCATAAATATTTATGTAATAAATTATAATAATCCAACTATATAAAACAAATAATAATAGATATAAAAAGCCAAATTAGCACTAATACAATAGTAGTGGGGACTTTAGTACCAACCTTTCACAAATACACAGATTGACTGGACAAAAAAATCAATAATGAAATACTTTAGTATTTCACCCTATAAAAACAGGATGTACATTGTTGTCAGCTGCTCATAGGTCATTGGGTCATTCTCCAAAATAGATCACATGTTAGTTCATAGAACTGGTTTAATGCAAAGGAATTGAAGTTATCCCCTGTATTCTGTCAGACCCACAGTGACTTGAAATTAGAGCTGAATAGTGAAAGAAACTCTGATATCCTCACAAATACATGGAAATTGAATAATGCTCTGCTGAACAACCAATGAGTCACAGAAGAAATTAAAGAGCAAATTATACTATAAAGCCACTGTGATAAAACAGCATGGTACTGGCATAGTAACAGACTTGAAGAACAGTGGAAAAGATTAGAAGATCCAGAAACAACTCCAGATATACTCAACCACCTCATTTTTAACAAAGGAGCCAAATACTCTCAATGGAGGAAAGAAAGCCTCTTTAATAAATGGTACTGAAAAAACTAGGCTTTACCTTTCCAAAGACTGAAGCTGGACCCTTCTCTTTCACCATGTACCTAGCTAAAAATCAAAGTGGATTAGAGACCTAAATATTAAAATAAAAACACTAAACGTGCTGCAAAACAGGTTAGGTGAAACTCTTGAAGATATTGGCTTAGGGAAAGACTTCATAAACAAAACTTCTATCGCATGAGAACTGGCAGAAGAAATAAACAAATGGGATCTCATCTTATTAAAAAACTTCTGCACAGTAAAGAAAATCACCAATAGAGTGAAAAGGCAACTGGAAATATGGGAAAGAATTTTTGCCACCTGTTTCTCAAAGAACTACTATCTAGAATATATGAGGAACTTAAAAAAATGAGCCTTCCTCCCAAATTTAAAGACCCAGTTTAAAAATGAGCATCTGAAATGAATAGACACTTTTCAGAGGAAGAAGTAAAAGAAGCTAAGAAGTATATGAAGAAATATTCAACATCACTGGTCATTCAAGAGATGCAGATGAAAACAACACAGATTTCATCTCATTTGATAAAAAAAAAAAAGGCTGCTATGTAGAAATTAGCCAGCAACAAATGCTAGTGACGCTGAGGAGAAAAGGAACTCTTCTCCACTGTTGATGGGCATGTAGACTCTCATGTGCCCACTGTGGAGATTTCTCAAAAATCTAGGATTTGAGGGCTGGGGATTTAGCTCAGTGGTTCTGGCACCTGTCTTGCAAGCGCAAGGGTCCAGTTTTGATCCTCAAATAACCACATACAATAATGGTCGTGGAGACTCACACCAACCAGCAATCAGTCCCACATACCACAGTTCCACGTGTGGTGGCTCATGCCTATAATCCCAACACTCAGAATGCAGAGACAGGAGGATTATTTTGATGTGAGTTTGAGGTTGAGCTCAGGGCCAGTCTGAACTACAAAGTGAGATCTTGTCTCAAAAACAAAAACAACAAAAAAACCCTAGAATTTGACCCTGCTATTTCCCTGCTTGGAATACACATGCAACACTTAAAAGAATAATATCATAGTGACATATGTGCGCCCATATTCATAGCAGCTCAGTTGGTGATAGCTAAATCTTGGAAACAACCCAAATGCACATCAATCGGAGACTGGATAAAGAAGATGTGGTTCTTTTATAAAATGGACTATAACTCTGCCATAAAATAGCAATGGTTAAGTCATTTGTACTCAAATGCACATACCTGAAGGACATACTGATAAGTGAAATACATAGGTCACAGATTTGTAAATATTGTATATTTTCTTTGGTATGAGAAAAATAAAATGTAAATGAGGTCTATAATATGTAGTAGATATTGTGAAATAGAAAATGTTTATGGCAAATGGGGTTTAGGGGTAAGTAATGAGTGGAAAAATAATGTATGGTTATAAAATAAGAAAACAAAGCTTATGTATAAAGGAGGTGGGGACTGTAGGGTGGCTAAGGAAGAAAAGAAAGAAACAAAGCTTATGTATATAAGAGGAAGGGGCTGTAGGGAGGGCAGGGGAAAGGGGAAATATAAGAATCAGCATAGATCATGCAAAGGTATAATTTCTCAATGTTAAATGTGATTATATTGTATGTATAAAGTATACCAATAAAATCTAACCTAAGCTTACTTGACCCACAAAGTTCAGATGTCACATGTATTTATAAACTTTTATAAAACTTTATTTTGTGATAATTATGGCTTCTAAATTACAGAATTTGTAAACAGAACACCCTTATATAAACTGCACATTCTTTGAAGGGAATGCTTTTGTACAGTTATAGTATTTGCTTTTGCTAATATAGTGCTTTAAATATAGCCTTGAAGTACCTTTGTTCTAACAGTTTATGAATATCACAAAGATGATTATTGATTGTACTGATAATGCAACCTATATACTTAATACTGATGAAATAATAATATAATTCTGGAAATTTTATTTAGAGAAATATTATGAAATATTTAATAAATCTATTTGCTTATAGTAAGATGATAAATATGTATATTATAACATTAAATGTACTAATCATTTAAATTATAATTTCCCTAGGAGTAGAATTATACTCAAAGGATAAAAGTGGGATGGAAATATCAGCTTCTAAATAGTTTTATTTTCTTTATATTTCATATGCTTTATAATATAATATAGGGTAGTCCAATGGGCATACAATATATTTCTATTAAATGAATGATAAAAATAATTATGATTTCAGTGTGTGCAAGTAAAATTTATCTTTAAAAATAAATTTATGGACAATGTATTCTGAAGCAAAAATGTAGGTGCATGTTCTACAACATAAATATTTATAATCAAAGAGTATTTTTTTTTTACTTACTCTCATGTATTTTAGATTGTGTGCGGAAATTCAAGTGTTGTCAGATAAGCATAGAGGATGGCAAAGGGAAACTCTGGTGGAATGTGAGGAAAACGTGCTATAAGATAGTGGAGCACAACTGGTTCGAAACTTTCATTGTCTTCATGATTCTTGTCAGCAGTGGAGCTCTGGTAGGTGGAACATAATCTGCTCCTTCACCTTTTACCTTAAATCCTCCCTTTCCCTCCAGGGAATCTTATATGATACATTTTAAAAAGAAAGTGTTTGTAATTGAAAGAAAATACATGTGATATGTTTAGCAGTGTGAGAAGTCCAATAAATAGAAACTCTTAATGCTTTGTCTTGAGTTGTCCTCAGGTGGAATCAAAGTATTAGGAACCTAACTTGTGTCTGGTTTCATTTGGTGGAATAATCATTTTGGCCCAAATGTGGATTAATGCAATGAAGATAGTACAACCCATTTTCTCACTTGTGAATTCACATGTGATAGCATTTCTCTCTCTCTCTCTCTCTCTCTTTTTTCATTGCTAGTGTTCAGCTGCTGTTTTCATTAGGAAGAATAAACCACATTGGATCTGGAGGCATCTAAGCCTCCTGCTGACCTACTTAAATCTAAGCTTTCTGCTAACTACTCAAATAAAGAGGACTAGGCTTGCATTTTAATACCAAAGAGAGAATAAATATGAAGTCTTATCAGCAACTAACACTTGGCAACACGCTCAGTAACAAAGGACACTGGCCTCTGATAGGCCTCTAGCTTGGTGGCAAGCTGGGCCCCAAGGCTTTAGGCCCTTACCCTAAAAATGAAAGCGAACAAAACTTTCTTCTTTTGTTCTTCATGTAGGCCACCAGGTCACCCTGGTAATTTTTCCCGTGAAAGCACTGAATTAGATAACAAATCTTTTGCTCTAGAAGGCCTGTGGGCTTCTCCCAGCCAGTGCTTCTCCTTTTCCCAAGAATGATGCAAAACAATATCAGAGGATCTTCTGAAACTGTATCCCACCCACTGAAGGGGAGAGAGAAGAATAAGAGAGGCAGGGATACTGGGAAAGACAGATAAAGAAAAAGGAGGGAGAGGAGGGAAGGAGAGAAAAGAGAAGGAGGAAGAGCAAGACAGTGAGGAAGGAGAGGAGATGGAGGAGAGAGAAGAGTGGGAGGAGGGAGAGTGGGGGAGGAAGAGGAGGATCAATTTATTTTTCTCCCAGGCAGAGTACACTTCTTACCTTCTATTTGCTCTACTGGGAGGAAACATTCCAGTGACTACCGAAAAAGCAGATCTACTCCTAGATAACTTTTGTCTTCTTGTTTTAGAAGTATCTGGCAGTCTTTCAAAAATATTTAGCTCTTTTCAGCTTTTTGAATTCTCTAATTAGAATTAAAAATTATGTGAGTTCTTTGATGGACTGAAATATCTAGTAGATAGTCCTTTATATATGGATAACTATAAAGCAAGATGCAACCACTAGAAACATTGCTCCTTCCAGCTTTATTTACGTGATAAGAAGCTTGAATCATTTTCAAAGACATAAATTAGAAACAATTAACAGAATTTATTTTCACTCACAGGCCTTTGAAGATATCTATATTGAACAGCGAAAAACCATTAAGACCATGTTAGAGTATGCTGACAAGGTTTTCACTTATATATTCATCCTGGAAATGCTTCTAAAATGGGTTGCATATGGTTTTCAAGTGTATTTTACCAATGCCTGGTGCTGGCTAGACTTTCTGATTGTTGATGTGAGTATTCTACAGTTTTTACTTTCATTCCTCAGCAGGTGGTAGTAGGTGATAGTTCTAGCGATTGTGGCTGGCACATAGTAGGTGTTCAGTAAACAAGGCATCAATCCAAATATAAGTGATATGTTCTACTTTGTCAGTACTAGAATTCCCAAACCTTGCTTGCCAATTTTAATACTTACATTTTCCAAGATCTAATAGTGAAATATCACTTTATTATAATGCTTCATTTAGCTTTGTCAGTATTTGAAATCCAAAGTTATGCAAGAGAATACATTAATTTATAAAGTTTGCCATTTCACTCTCTCATTCATAAAATAATAGCACTTAAGTCATCCACAGGCATGTTTGACATTAGTACCTTTGTTGCACTATAGGTTGCCTGTTGATAAATAATTGTCACATAGGCAGACTATTAACCACAAGAAAAGTTCAAATTCTAAAAAGTAAGAGAATGCCACTTGACTTATATCATGACAGAATTAGCTGCTGAGCAATTATTTAAAGGTTTTATCAAACAATGTTGGTTTTGAAAAAGGGAGGCTTGAGTACCAGAATGCAGGCAGGTTTCTAATAATTTAATATTACACCAATTAATATTAAATATAACGTGTAAGGTACAAGCAGCATTGCATTAAAAGTCTTCTGGAAGAAAAAGCTTGGCAGATTGTATTTAAAATCATGTGTCTGAACATTACAGTGCTATAACCATTATTTTATTTACATAATTGGATTGTGCATGATGCTATTTCTTTTTACTATTTTGTATGTAGTTGGAGAGGTGACAAACTGACAATATTGTGTCCTACATTTAGTAGAGGGACATAAGAATACAGTCACTGGGCCAGGGATTTAGCTCAGTGGTCCTGGGGCATGTGTTGCAAATGCAAGGGCCTGGGTTCGATCCCTGGTAACCACACAGAGCAATGCTGGGCCTGCAGACTCATACCCACCAGCAATCAGAACCACATACCACAGTGCCAGCCATGATGGCTCATGCCTGTCAGCCCAGCACTCAGGAGGCAAAGGCAGGAAGATTGCTGAGTTTGGGGCTGAGTTCAGGATCAGCCTGAACTACAAAGCAGACCCTGACTCAAAAAAACAAAACAAAACAAAACAAAAAAACATGACTATATATCAAACTGATCAATAGTAGGCTTTAAATCAAATATGTTCCTTATTTATTTGTTCATTGGAAACTTCAAGAGTGAATAGATCATTTCTAATTTCTTGGCCTGTGGTCTAAGAATAAGAGCAGCTATGTATGCTGTAAGATCTCTCTACCTCTGCTAGAAGTGCTGGCTTCTCTTGAGAAAAGGAGCAAGTCTTGAGGAGGAAAGTGCAGGTTAGCTGGAGCTAGAGGAATGGTCCCAGTGAGGCTGAGATACTGATGTGTTGGAACACTGATTCAGGAGGTGCTCGGCCAGCTGCAGGGACAAGAACTGGTCCTTGGAGGTAAACACAAAGACCTACATGATAGGTTTATAGCTGGATGATAAAGTGATATAGGTAAATTAGAGAAGAGTTTGAAGAGGCTAAGACGCCATCCAAAGAAATTTGGATTTCTGATTTAATAGAGAGGGAGCAACTGAAGAATTACTGATGGGAAAATGACAAGACCAGAGAAATGGTTGGGGATGTGAGTAATATCATAGAAAGGGAATTATTTACAAAAGACCAATGATCAGTTTGCTTCAGTGTCCTAAAAAGATAGACATGCACCCCCTTGTCATATGTACCTACACAAGCTACATATTTTATTGGCTGTTTTAATTAGCTGGCAAATACTGCCACTGTCTAGAATATTTTTCATTTGTCTAACCTTTATCTTTGATGTGCACATATCCCTTTTTGGTTCTGTCTTCGGAGTAGGTAAAGTGCCACAGCTCCTCATATCTTCTAATATGGAAAAGCTTTTATTGTATAATGATTCAGGTCACTTGATTTTTCTGTTGACTACGCAGAAGAGATATTGAAAGCCTGAAGCTTTAGATGTAAAGAAACCTGCAAAATATTTAAAATAAAAGTGCAAAACTCTGAGTCTTTTTTCTAAATTCAAAGGTATTACTCTCAGATCACATATACAAAGTTAGGTAAAAGAAATAAAATATCTTTGCAATAATTTTCTAAATTTTTTATTTATTTTTCTCAAAAATATATTTTCAAGTATCTATTAAAATCATACTTTTAAAGCTATATTATACACTTACTTATGTTTATTTGCTTTTGAAAATCTGAGACAATTTAGTACAAAGTATCTTTTTTCAGCTCATAAATTTTAATGCATTTTCTGTAGATTTTCATGGTAAAGCAGACCTTTCACTCACATGACAGTTTTTCTTTTCTGTTTATTGTGATTTCAGAATTTTTATCAGTTGCATTAGTCACCACGTGAATGACTAAGAAAACATTGTTCTTATAATTTTATAATTCTTCACTAATTTTATTCGATGCTTCTCAAAGTGTGGTTCACAGATTAGCATTAATAATCTTACATAGGAACCTGAAGAAATGCAAATTCTCAACTTACCCAAAACCAGCTAAATCAGACCCTACCAGATGCTTTTGAGTAATTTTGAAACTCCATAAAGTTTGATAAATACTGGATAATGGCATGAAGGAAGGTTGAATTAGACATTTTTTGTCTATAAGTTAGACCATTGTGTTGCTTTTTCTGTGCAGGTCTCGCTGGTCAGCTTGACAGCAAATGCCCTGGGCTACTCAGAACTTGGTGCCATCAAATCCCTCAGGACCCTGAGAGCTCTGCGGCCGCTGAGAGCCTTATCCCGCTTCGAAGGAATGAGAGTAAGAAAAGGCTTTAGAGCTTGGAAACTAGAATTGAGACAAACCGGACATTTTGTATCTTAGACTTGACAAATCCATGGAGAATTTGCATCTCCTTTATTCAGCCTCACATAACTGATGGAGTCTTTATGACTGCTCAGGCATAACACACAGTGTTTGGTGCCTTCTCACTAACTAGGCTTTTGCTTTTCCTTGTGTAAGCTGTTGGTCTGGATCAAGATTAATTTTCCTCTTCCATTTATAAATGTGCAGGGAAATCTACTGGCTGTCACTTAAAATATCGTTTCCTCATTGTTCTGTAGGATGTATTTTGAGCCTATTAAAGTCTGAATCTGGCTTTCCAGTTTTCATACATAGGCTATCTAAAAAATAGGTCCGATGTGCAAAGCAGATACTTAGATGGTACAAAGGAACAGGGAGAAATTTTTATCAACATTTGTCATTTCTTGAGGAACAAAACCTAAGACCACATGCCCTCATCACCTAGAAAATGATAACGCCTTGTCCTGTCCTTTAAGCTATTTAAAAGCCAGTTTTAGAAAATGACGCTTTTTGTGCTATTTGAAAACATTTGAACTTCATTAGAATGCTACAAATCTGAGATCAATGTATGTAGCGATATGTGTATATATTTGTATGTGTATATACATGCATGTAATTTTAATTTTGCATTTTCATTAGCTCCACTCATTGATAAAAAATTTGTTATGTGTGTATCTCACCTCTTAAGAAAATAATTCTGCAACACAAAGTTCATTTTATACCCTTCTAAATTATAATTTCAAATTTTTAGTTAGTGGGAGGTGTCAGGTATTTTTACCTAATATTCAAATTTGAGAACAGATAAATTTTCTATAACTTGACTGTTAATTTTTCTACAATGTCTAAAAATAAAGAACTATTTATTGGCTATTCATTATGTTTTCCTTCTTATCCTGTGTCAGGTTGTGGTAAATGCTCTTCTAGGAGCCATTCCTTCCATAATGAATGTACTTCTGGTCTGTCTCATCTTCTGGCTAATCTTCAGTATCATGGGAGTTAATCTCTTTGCTGGCAAGTTTTACCACTGTATTAACTACACCACCGGAGAGATGTTTGATGTAAGCGTGGTCAACAACTACAGTGAATGCAAAGCCCTCATAGAAAGCAATCAAACTGCCAGGTGGAAAAACGTGAAAGTAAACTTTGACAATGTGGGACTGGGATATCTTTCTCTGCTTCAAGTAGTAAGTAAACATTTCATTGTTCTCTTGTTATGTGTAATTAATATCTCTAACATTCTTCCTCACAGTTAGATATCAGCTCAATATCCTTTGAATGATGTTATCAAAAAGAAGTAGGATAACAGGTGTTGGCACAAATTTATAAAAAGAGAATCCTTGCAGCCTGTTGCAAATGTAAATTAGTTTAATCAGTATGAAAAACACTGGAAATTCCTCAAAAAATTTTAGAAGAATCCAGTCGTGTGATTCAGCAATCCTATTGCTGGGCATATGTCCAAAGGAAATTTCAAATCGGTATATGGAAAAGATATCTGCTCTCCTATCTTTTTCACATTGCAAATAAAATACATTGATTTGTGTTACAGTATTATTCATAATAACCAACTACATTGTCAGTATAAGTGTCCATGTAAGGATGAATATAGAATAGGCATGAGTGCGTGTGCATGCACATGCACACACGCACACACACACACACACACACACACACACACACTACAATAGGTATTTAATATTCAGCCTAAAAATCGATGAATGTTGAGAACATTATGTTAAGTGAAATAAGCCAGTCACTGTGAGAGAAATGCTACATGATCTCATTTGTTCTGTGAAATTCTAAAAATTGAACTCATAAGCAAAGAGTAGTGGCTACTAGGCTTGGAGTAGGAGAAGGCATGATATTGATTAAAAGGCATCTGGACAGGAGGAAAATTATAAAAATATATTATACAACATGATAATTAGAAATAATAAATGCATTATGTACTTTGAAGTCACAAAGAATAGATTTTAATAGTTATCAACATAGGAAAAAACATATGGGAGGTGATGAATACATTAATTCTTATGAGCTAAAGGTTCCATAATTTATTTCATAACTTTGCCTTCTACAATGTAATTTCATATGTCAATTTAAAAGTAAACAGAAAATCTGAAAAGCAATTAAAACAAAAATGGAGATCACTTTAGGAGTGCTATATACAGAAATGCAATTAAATACATGAAAGAAAAAGACAACTAAATGGAATGAGGTCCTTCTCCCTATTGGTGCTCATTTCCTCACACCCATCTGCCAAGTGTTTCCTCAGACTGCTGAGCTTTCGTGTCTGCACCTCACTAGAAATAAGAAGTCTATGGAAGTTTGTTGTCTTTTAAGCAAGAAGAAAATTAAATTATATGGCTCTTTTGCAGGCCACGTTTAAGGGATGGATGGATATCATGTATGCAGCTGTTGACTCACGAAATGTAAGTCTGCTTACAGGGGAATTTTAAAAGTTTAATCGAGTGAATATTTCCAAAGTATTGTAATTTAGTGGCACTGTCAACCAAAAGATCACATCTTTGTTTTCACAAAATATTTCATTTTACATGATTTCTTTCAAATTTTGATTTGAATATTCTCTGTTCACTATCAAGCCCAACAATACATACCTGCTAGATAAATGTTTTTTTCCACTGAGAGACATCCTAACCTTCCTCATGAAATTTTTAAGGTATCTTTTTTAGCATTTATTATGGTAATTGCCACTTAAAAGTTTATTGTCTATATTTGCAAAATAAGGACATTGTAATTTTACCCTTCTAGTTCTAAGTCAGCAATCCCTCCCAGGCAATTTTCTTCATCTTCATAGATTTTCCTCAGCCTCTGATCTACTTTGTAGTACAAAAGATATGACTAATGATAGGTAAGGAAAAAGCAAAAAACAAAAAAACAAGGAGAAGTAAAACAAACTCCAAGAAACTTAACCACATTTCGTACTTAGTGAGAGGATATGATAAACGGGAGGAATTTCATAATGTACATCAGGCACATTAGAACCGTTGAAGTACTTTATATAATTTCTATTGATTTTTCATTTTTTAATAAGAGAAAACAATCACATAGACAGTTAGGTTCAAAACACTATTTTCCAGGCTAGGGATTTAGTTTAGTGGTTTTAGCATCTGGCTTATAAGCACAAGTAAGATTCCCCCAGTAACCACATATCACAATGCTGGGCATGGTGACTCATGCCCACCAACAATCAGTACCACATACCACAGTGCCAGGCAAGGCTCATATCTGTAGTCCCAACACTCAGGAGACAGAGGAAGGAGGATTGCCATGAGTTCAAGGCTCACTTGGGCTACATAGTGAACTCAAGGCCAGCCTGAACTACAAAAACAAGACCTTGTCTCAAAAACAAAACAAAATAAAAACAAAACAAAACAAAACACTATTTCCATAGTACCAGCAATTAGATGTTTGAATGAAAGTACCTTATAGCTTTAGTCTTAGAGAAAGAGAATAGACTCAGCGAATATTTATATTTTATCAAGTATCTCTGTTATAAGCTTTACTGAGTAATAATAATAATTATTTAATAATGCTCACTGTACAAAGGGTTCTCTTTGCTTTATCTCATTTAATCTTGAACAATAGCTTTATGTAAGTGATAACCACTCTGTGGAAATGAAGCTTCACATTTGTAATATAGGGTTTTTGGACTCTGACCAAAAATAATGGATAAAAAGCACTTTCTAATATTAGTTTCCTACCTTTTTAACTAATCATTCAAATTCTCTCCATCTACCTTTTCAATAGCCTTAGTGACATACAACTTAGCTTCAGTTTCTTCCTTAATAAATTAGTGTGTTATGTAATTTCTCCGTGTTCAAGCACAATGCAAAATGTGAAGTCAAACTGTCTGTTAAAATCAAGAATTATAGGCTGCTTTCATATTTATATATTACACATTTTTCTACATGAGTGTTTTTTTTTAGTTTCACAATATCATTGTATGCTACTCCATGCATATACACATAAAAAAATCAAAGTCATCAAGGAATTTCTAGTTTTTTATTTTAATTACTTCATTAGAAAAATACGTGCAAATCATGATCTTTTATTTCATGACTATTTCATAACCTTCATTCATTATCATTAGTGACTGTTTAACTGAGTTGATTCAAATAGAATTCTATGAGACTTGAACTGTAAATCACAAAATTCAAACTAAGTATGTTCTGTTTACCCAACCAAAAGTGTCTAGACAAGAAGGTGCCACTGTTAGAGAAATATTACTCACTGAATAGGAAAAATCAATGGACTTGTTCTCAGGAAGAAAAGATTCTTCCAGTTACCTGTGTACATACATCTAATGGACCTAGTTTACTAGTGAAATGTGTAGTAAGTATAGAACTCTTACCCATAGAAATTATTGTCATTTATCATCTGTCTAAGCATTTTTCATGTGTTAACATATTTAACTTGGACAACTACCCTGTTAGCCTTAGGTTTTTAAAATTTCCATTCCACAGATAAAGAAAATGGGCAGAAGAGGTATATATTAATTATGTTAAAGTAGATACTTGACTTTTACTTCTGTTCTGGGGGAAAAATACTCAACTTGCACACTATTTTAGAATCTTCACTCGCGAAGGGAAAATACATATTCATGCTGTAGGTGTTAATTGGGTGAAATTAGTTATAGCTACTTGGAATTTAGCATGAATCATGTTATTATCTCAAGACTGTGAAGTTTCTCAAGATTCATCAAACATGTTTTACTTGAAACTTTATAGTATATAATATTTGATTTCTTTCATCCTAGTTATTGACTTATGCTTAGAAAATAGAAAATTCCGTAATGTATTTTTATGAAACAACATTAAAATTAATGGTTATTATTTTCATGTTTTGTAGGTAGAATTACAACCCAAGTACGAAGACAATCTGTACATGTATCTTTATTTTGTTATCTTTATTATTTTTGGTTCTTTCTTTACTTTGAATCTTTTCATTGGTGTCATCATAGATAACTTCAACCAACAGAAAAAGAAGATAAGTATATTAAGCCTTCATCTTTACACTAAGTCTGATATGTGGCCTGAATATGCCAGACTATTTAAACTCCAAAATATAATGATGATAATATATTAAATTTAGGAATTAAGGTATAATAAGCTATAAGTATTCATGCAACTGACAATTCAAGCAGAATTTTTTTGTATTTCTAGTATACATCTATGCCTAATATGGCATAATTTATATTATTAAGTCTATTATGTCATAGTTTATCTATTGAATATATGCATCTCCTCTGATCTAATATTAGCAACATTTGATTAGAATATGGGAACCAAGTTTGACTTGATTATTTAGACTGATTTTATAGATAGTAAAGAATATGATTTTAATAAGTTTTTCTTTTGTCTGTTTACTTTGGAGGTCAAGACATTTTTATGACAGAAGAACAGAAGAAATATTACAATGCGATGAAAAAGTTGGGTTCAAAGAAACCACAAAAGCCCATACCTCGACCTGCTGTAAGAATACTATGTTATCATTGTTGGTCAAACCTACGCTATTTATCACTTTCAATTGCTAAATTACTATATGTGATCACTGCAAGTCTCCCCCTCAAAGAAAAACAACCAGAATTGACCAATATAGTCTGTCTCTAAGTGGCAACAGTTATGGACTTCTTTGATGATTTTCTATTAATAAGAAAATAATAAGACTTTATGATAGAGTAATAATACTCTATGATTTTTCTCTCTATTTCACAAGCCTCCTTTCGGTGGTTTATATCTATTATGCATTTTTTATTGTTGTTTACTGAATAGGAAGGGCTTCCATTTAGGTTTGGGGTCAGGAGTACCAGTGCCTTCCCCGAGACATCCTGTGCTGCTCAATTTGGTGCTGTATCCAGGCATTTTCCTGGCTTACAAAAGCATTGTCCTTTTGATACCCTATGCAGTGTGTTACTGTTACTGGGCAGGTGACCCTGCAGCTTCTAGAAGGAAAGATTTCAGGCTCATGTTTGATTGGAGGGCATTTTTTATTAAGCCTTACTTTTCCTCCATATGACAGCTGTAACTAAGGCAGCATGTCCAGATTAGTATAGGTTTTGACTCCTTCATTTTCCCCCAGGAATAGGCCTCAGTTTGGGGTAATTGGTGATTTCAGCTTTCTGTGCTGAGGTGTTTGAAGAAAGTGACGGCAGAGTGAGACTGTTTCCATCAGAAAATCATGTTACATCAGAATTAGTTCAAGGTTGGAGTGAGGAATATGGTTGGTGAGAGTTAACAAGGTTAAAATAGCCCCAGTGACAACCTTTTCTGAGAGATCTGAGTCTTTTGTGGCTAAGGTGTCCTATAGCTCTTAAGAAATTTAAAATTATAAATTTTCCTCATCAGAGTTCAGTTCTGTAGGGCTGCAGATAAGATTATCTGTAGATTGGAGCATGTCTCCAATTTTTAAAGTTAGAGGCCTTTGTTTATTCTTTTTTAAGAGGAAGGGCTATACTTGAACCACTGAGTACTCTCCATTAAATAAGTATCAGGATCAGGATCAGGATCAGTCCATTAAAAAGTAAATAGATATTGTGAGTCAAATATAAAGAAATGTAGAAAAAAATCTTTAAAATCCAAAGTAGTAAACCTTGCAGTTTTACTTGGTATGTGTGAAAATTCCCCAGATCTCTGGGTTAAAGGTATTATAAAAGTGTTTGGCCCTAATATATCTTCTACATCAGTTATAGCACAGGTTTTATTAGAAAATAGTTTAAGAGACTTGAACAAGGTACTGAAACCCCAATATCTGAAAATAAATTAATATTTCCCCTGCCACCTCAGTTCATGAGACTCTTCTAGGGTGCAGTCTGTTTTGTTGAGGGAGCTTGAGAGGCCTCAGACACTTTCAGTCCTCCAGAGCAGCCAAAATGATGGCCTTTCCATCCTTTGGTGGTGAGGGCAGTCCTGCTTCCAGTGTTTTCTCTCTGCAGAGGGAGCTCCTCCTGTGTGGAGGCCCCACCTACTGGAGCCCTTGCTCCAGCTTCCAGGTTCGCCACAGAAGGAGCAGTGATTTGTTCTACTACTCTTCCTCTTTGCATAGGAGTGTTTGAGATTTTGCTGTAGAGGCAGAGCTTTATATTCTAATACTATAGAAGTTGAATTGGCTCTGTTCTGTGCCAATAGTCCTTTCTCTTGGGCCTTGGTAGCTTTCCCTATTTTTTAAAGCCTTCACTTTGTCCCAATTTTAAAGTCTTCTGTGATTAACCTTAAAAGTTGATTAATTAGAAACTGGGAATGGTAGAACATGCCTGTAATCCCAGAATTTGAGAGCCTGAAGTAGAAAATCACCATGAGAAGTTTGAGGCCAGTCTGGACTATATACTAGGTTCAAAAATAGACTAAACTCTATAATGAGACCCTGTATCAACCTCATCTCTGTCCAAAAATTCATTAATGGTGCTGAAGACCCCTCACTTGCTTTTTTTTTCACAAATACTTGGGGTACTTTGACCAGTAAAATTTGGCCCACATGTAAATTAGGATCAATATTATTATATTTATGGGTATTTTTACTTAAACATCCCAGAAATGAGGCAGGGTTTTTCTTTGCTATTTTGAGTAATTTATCTTTTGACAGTTGAGTGGTCTATTTATGCATCTTTTGATTCCCTCAGTCAAACACATAATCATGTATAGTGTTTTTCATGGCTCTAATCTCCAGTCTGATTTTGCCAAAGGCTTGGTGGGGACCAGCAGATGTACTACATCCTTAGTCTTGTTTCATATATGAACTTCAGTAGCATAATTTTATGCTGCTGCCCATATATGAAATTTTTCCTCAAGGGTGTGGTAGGTAGAAATTAGCATTTGAAAATCATCCCAAGATAAATCAAATATTATTCTTAAAGTCTGAAATCTATCAATGAGTTTTATGGGATTCTCTTAAAATCATCCCAATTATTGTTTACATTATGTCAAACTATTCATGAGGAAAGGAACACATATGCTCTTCCTATCAAGTTCTCCTTTAGAACTTCTCCAAATGAACACATATTAATATGTTTCTGAGATAGCTGGATGGTAAAAAGTGTCACTAATTTTTATCTGATCAGGCCTGGCTTCCGCTGGTAATGGAGGATAGAGAGTTTGATAAGGTAGAGTTATAGAGGCAAAGTCAAAGGAGAAGAAAGAGAAACTCACTGGACTCAGTCCAGAACTTCCTTCAGTCTCTTCTGTAGACACTGTTAGCTCTACTGTTGGGACTCCAAGCATCTGGAGAACTCTGCTAGCAACACCCAAGAGTTTCTTTTCTGCAAGATTTGATACTGTCTTCATTGATCCTGAGAGCACATGACCATAATAGATTGTACAAGATCTGAGAAATTTTGGATTTTGATAAAGGATTATAATAGCCCTACACATATGGAACTTGTGTCATTTTTTTTTTCATTCAAGAGCCAAGTTGAAATTTGAAATTCAATTTTGAGACTATATTTGTTATTTATATTGAGTTAAAGCTAGGTGCAAATTAAATCTACTTTTTTCTTCAAATTCTTCATTTTATAAGGATTCTTACTTTGCAAAATACAAACTAGACATTATGTTTTGGGGATAGTCATGGAATTAACCCAAAATTTTATGTTTCATATCTTCATGATCTTCCTTGTGTGCTTGTAAAAATAAAAAGAAAAGAAAAAGACAAGATCCTTTTAGATCCTCTACGTAGGATCATACAAACTATTTGTTCTCCTGGTGGACATCATTGGCTCATTTCTTCCCCTGGGGTCTAATAATGTTCATTAATCAACCCCAATTTCCTCAATATCAGAGAACAGTCCTACTCAATTTTCTGATATGACTACAGTCCAAGTATTGAACCTAATTGTGTAGAAATGTTTGCTTCCAGACAATTTCAGAGCTTTCAGACTTCATTAAACCTGTTTAAATTTTCCAAATTAAATCAGAAAAGTGGAGGGAAATGTCTCACTTCCAGGTGGTCACTTCCATGACTTTAATATCTATAACCTGCAACTTATGCTGTAATGCTGGAGCATTAAAAAAAAATCTGGAGCTATCCCTTTGTCCATAGTAGTTAGAAACCATACTCTAGTTTAGATATGGTAAGAAACAAGAAGTTCAGATTATTGCAAAGACTAAGCAGGCAACTGGCTCCAAACAAACAAACGACAAGAACAACAAAATGCAGCCCAATGAGATCATACAAGAATGTCTGTGAAGCGGCAGTGACAGACTAGTTTTAGGACTCAAGAGAAATCATGGCAGATATTCTGCTCTTGCCAGTGCTGGGGCATGGAGACAAATGACAAAACCCTTTGAGGTCTGCAGATCTCCACTGAGACAGCTTCTCTATGACTTGACATCATTCATTCCTTGAACTTAAGCAAAGTCCCCCCCAGCCCAGGCAGAGAATGACTGGGGAATGTTTATTTCTCCCCCCTGATAGGATGCTGCTGTCCAGTAGGAGGAGGTAATGTCATTATGAATGAGTCAGCTTTTCTGCTCTATAAAAGCAGAAATTATTTCATTGGCTCCAGATTCTGGGGCCCACCCAGACACAAATGCAAATATACTAATCCCTGAGGTATCTCTCAAACTAATCAGGTTGACAATTAATCTTAACCATCTCAAAAGGCATCATCTATGTTCTCCCATCAACATCAACATGCTAGTGGGAAATATAGGGAGTATGACCCCTTCTCTGCACGTGGGCAGACTACTTGAACAGCAGTTTTTTCCTGGAACTCAGAAAACTTAGTGGGATCCTTTCCTTGACTCTTAACATAAGTGCTCTCACTTACCTCCCTTGTTCTCATCTCTTCCTGCTAGTTAATATTACAAAGTCAGAGTTTAAATTTCCCATTTAAGAAGACAGAAATTTCAGAACGGAAGAGGAAGAAAGACAAGCAAGAAAGGCAATGAGTTTTAGGAAGGAGGAAAAATTAAATGGGTTTCTCTTTATTTTGAGTATAAAAACTCTCCCAGACACCTAGGATAGCATCAACCATCACCCATTTGCTTCTGGAATCTACATGGTGCTACAGATCCTCTGTTCATTCTAAAAATGGGAACTTCAGCATTAGGTGAACTGGATTTAGACTGCTCAGTTTTGAGAGTGAAAGATGTGAGGAAGAGAGAGATTTTTAAAATATTAAGAAGAGCAATTTATAGGATGTCTTTTAATCCAGTGTTTAAGACATAAAAGTGCATTTGATTAAAGAGGTAGCTTACTCCAGTGTCACCTTTTGGCCAGTTTTATTTTCCTGTGTTTCTCACAATGTCTGTGTGAGAAATTTTCTCCAAACACTAGACGCATGATCCTTGTGTCTCTACATAAGCAAGTGTTAGTTCAATTGCCCAAGAAATGTGATACGTTGACCTGAGGTGTTTCCTGATTAGGCCTGTGCATATCTTGGGGTATATTCCTCAACACTTCTTTCCATTTCTAATAGGAGGGAATGAGTGCCTTGCATCTTTGGTAGTTTTGTATATGATCACTCATGCTCTCAGAACTTAGGAACCACTGACCACTGAAAAGGGAGACCAAAGCTACAGAGGTACACAGAAAGAGGGAGAGAGAAAGACAGCAAAAAGACAGGGAGATAGATGGTGTCAAACCATTAGAGAGCAGAGTTAAGAAAAAAAGCATTCAACTGAACTTATCAAAGTTGGTTATTCAGTTTATTTCTTGCCTAATAACCAAAAGAAAAATAAAACAGAAAATAGTCATTACACAGAGGAGGATCCCCAAAGAGAATATGAGAACCTGCGATCATCCTGTCCATATGATAAGCTGTCAGATTGCAGACTTTAGTCACACAAATGGAATTTTAAGATGCATTAGTGAGAAGTACAAAGAGGCTTATTAGGCAGAAAGAAGTACACAACTGGGGCTGATGATTTAGCTCAAGTGGAACCATATCTACCTGGCAAGCACAAGGGCCCAAGTTTGATCCCTAGAACAACACAAAAACGTACATACTCAGAGAATAGAGTATGCAGCCCTTGAGAGTGAAGGGCATTATAGCCTGGGACTGGGGATTTTTATGGGGCCACAAGGGTGTCCTCAAGATATGTTATCTGGGATGTACATTCTGAAAGTCAGCTTACCTTCTTGGTGGGCTATGCTGTCACATAAACCATCTGAATGTGTTCAGAGTTGAAACATGCTCTATACTTCATAGTGCTGATATTTTCAGGAGAGGAGTCCGTAGGAGGAAAAGCAGTTTTATAGATGAAAGCCCTAGGGCAATTTTGCAGGATTATTGTCTTGTAAGATCTGTAGGGAATATATATATATATATATATATATATATATATATATATATATATATATATATATTTGAGTGAGTTTGGTGGAAAAGGAAAAGGCCTTGTAACCTCAAGTAAATTTGTGTCCTGCAGCTTCAGTTTTTCTTAAAAGTACAATTTTAAAATTATGGTTTTCTTTGCTTCCTTTATACTTAATTTTTTCTGTCCTACTTCAGTGTAACGTAGGATATAAAGAAGGAGTATGAGTCCTGAGAAATTTGGAGGTGTTACTTTGCAGGATTTGTTTAACAAAAGCAGGATGGATGGGGAGAGAAATGAATGAAGCAAAAGTCTCTTAAGATTGACGTATTAGATTGGAAGCAGGGTGGAGAAAGTTTTGGACAAGAAAGTATTAAAAGAGGGAGGCTACATTTGGAATAAAATTGCACAAGACAGAGCTTCAAGAAGGTAATCATCTAGGTTAAAGTTAGAAAGAAAAGGGGATGAAATTCTGTAATGAATTTTGAATAACACATGAAAAGAATATGAAATAGAGATACTGTGAAATGGATAAGGAAAAACAGTAGCTACTTGACACTGATTGACTTTGATGTTCTCAAGAGAAGAAATGAAAATTTGTCTGAGAAGTTTGGGATTATCATGGGAACAAATGAGGGCAAAGGATTGCTAATTATTGTTCAGGCCAAGATGAAATTAGGAAATGTATTCTTTGTGAACCAAGGCCTTCTAGCTTATGCGGATTCTTCCAGCATATTCTGCATTCTAGGACTGAAAGTGGAGGAGACAAATCGTGACTCAGGGTTGAATTGTACATGGAAGTGCCCTGTTCAAAAACTACATGGGGAAGGAATTCCAGGAGTATTTTGCTGATCATGTTGACATGAACATTATGATCAATCTCTGCTTTTAAGATGGTGTGACATTACTACACATTAGGATAGTGATGGCGGACCTATATCACATGTGTCATAGCAGGCTGTTTATATTCTTGAAAGCTCTAAAAGATTTGTCATCACTGCCCTAGGGGATATATCAGTGAGGAAAAAAAGACACTGCTTTGTTCTTGAGGAGCTTCCAAACATGTGGAAGACAGAGAAAATGAAAATTAAACATGTAAGGACAAATAATTTGCAAAACAATTTCCTAAATTTTATGACAGATGAAAGAACAAACTTTTCTGAGAACATGGAGTGCTTAAAAGATAAGACTTCATTTAAAATTCTCCAGATGGAGAAAGGATGGGATTTATTTTAAACAGAGGATAGATAAAGTAAAATGATATGGCAGAATCTGCATATTTTACTGAGAGCAAGACATAAAAGGAACATGCAAGACTTGCAAAATCAAACTGTTGAAATAAGAACTAAGAAATGATGAT
This sequence comes from Petromus typicus, assembly GCA_004026965.1. Classification (NCBI taxonomy): domain Eukaryota; kingdom Metazoa; phylum Chordata; class Mammalia; order Rodentia; family Petromuridae; genus Petromus; species Petromus typicus. Next base: position 2,988 of record PVIR01020514.1, on the reverse strand, counting down.
TGGAAATGGAATTAGACATGTTAGGTAGGAGGACACCCTGGAAGAACACACTCTGCTAAACCATTAGAAATCCAATCCATAGGTCAAATAAATATTGAGCAAAATGAGCAAAATAAAATAGAACAGATGCTATTTAACATCCAAGAATTTCCATTGGAAATAATGGAATTTCTGCAACACATAGCACACTACTAGTACAGAGATTTCAGACCAAAGAAAGTGTCAGGATCTGGAAAAGCCAGCTGTCCATACAGCATCCTTCATTCTAGACAGGAAAGTAGAGAAAGAGAGACAGAAAAGTTAAGCACATCCCACAGTGTCTGAAATACTAAACAGATACATGCAAATGGAATAAAATGGAATCCAGAGATCATGCCCAGTTTAAAAATGAAAGCTTAATTTAATAAAGAAGATACAAGGCCAATAAAGACTTGAAGTTCAAATTAACTAGAGCAAAGGTTGACCACCTGAATTGTACATATAACATTTTTAAAAAATAGTTTCTTTCTTAAAAGTCACCCTATAGAATTTTTCTCACTGGTTTTCCTATGTGAAAGGAAGACTTCTTTCTAGCAATAGTTAAGTTATCAAAACTAAGAAATTAACTTTGGCAAAATGCCATAACACAAATACAAAATTTGATACAAATTCATTGGTTTGTCCACTAATACTCTTTTTCTTAGTTACAAATTTAAAATGTGATAAACTATATAGTGAAATTTTACATGCTGTGGCAGAAACTACAAAAAAGTGAGAAATTCTTACAGAAGTATTTGTTTATTAGAACTTCAAAGGTAATTTTAATTCCCACTGTCCATTCTATGAAATAAAAATATTTATTATAAAATATTTGCTAACTGTCCATTATTTACATGGCAACACATAAAGGAATGAGAGCACAGTAGATGGTTCTTAACACATAGTCAATTTACAAAACTATATCATATATAGTACATCAATACATGTGAAAACAGTTGGATATTCCAATACACAATGTTAACTACCATGTACAAAACAAATATGGCTTGTCCTTAAAGAGGCATATTTCACAATGCTATGTAAGAATGAGATAAAATGGATTTGAATTTCTTAAGTGAACTTTTCCTTATTACTTGTTTCAGAACAAATTCCAAGGAATGGTCTTCGATTTTGTAACCAAACAAGTCTTTGACATCAGCATCATGATCCTCATCTGTCTCAACATGGTCACCATGATGGTGGAAACAGATGATCAAAGTCAAGAGATGACAAACATTCTATACTGGATTAACCTGGTGTTCATTGTTCTGTTCACCGGAGAGTGTGTGCTGAAGCTTATCTCCCTTCGTTATTACTACTTTACCATTGGCTGGAATATTTTTGATTTTGTTGTGGTCATTCTCTCCATTGTAGGTAAGAATGCGTTCTTTACAAATGGAAGCTTGTGGCTACAGTGCGTCCAGCAAGGCCCTTGGCACCATTGTGCCAACAACTCAGATGATAGTGGCTTTTGTCAAAAATTATTTTTAATTAGGATGTGTGTATAATTTAAGACATAATGCTACTGTATACTTAATCAACTACAATATAGTATAAACATAAACTTGTGCACACAGTGGGAAATCAAATAATTCATGTTACTTATTTGCTGTTTTATTTACTTTATTCAACCTGTGATAATTCTGAGGTGTGCCTATGTTACGATATACTACCCTCTAAAAGAATAGAACATTGTAATGACGTGTTACTACATTTGATTCTCACAACAAGACTATGAAGTAGTAATAAAGTCATTAAGAAGTGAAGAATATAAAATCTGATTTCATTGAATTTGAGAGTAGAATGCTGGTTATCAGAAGCTATGGAGAAACAGTGGAAGAGGAAAGGAGAATGTTGATCAGTGAGACCAAGTCATTGTTAGAAATGAGAAGTTCCAGTGCACTGCTAAACAACAAGGTGACTAATTTACTGCATACTTTAAAAGGCTAGAAGAAAGAATTTTGAATATTTTCACCAAAACACTGAATATTTAAGGAGATAGATCTTCAATCTGACTTAAACTTTACATAATTCATACAGAAAGTAAGACATTACAAGGTATCCCATAAATATGTACATTTTTATATTTTTCTGTGTCCATTTAAAATTTTATTTTTTTTAAAAAAAAGATAATATTTGAGATTCATCTGACTCTGGATTTGGTATTTTCATTAATTATCAGTCCAGACTCAGAATACTTTATGCCACCTCCCCACAGGAATCTTTCTGTAAAGTACTGCTATGTGGACTAAAGCAATTATGTAAATAAAATTAATTAACATTGTACCTGATATGAAGAAAAAACTCGGTAAAAGTTCTTTAACAAGAAGTCAGCAATATTACTTACGGCATGAAACCAAGAGGCAGATTTAGTTCAAATTGTATCTGCCTCAGCTTTTTTCTTCCTGTACATAATTCTGCTTTCTAACAACCACAACAACAAAATCATTATCCTCTCAGAAAGATAATAACATTCATATTCTTAAGAAAAAATCATTTGTTTTACCATTTAGGTTTTATACAAATACTAGTATTTTGGAAGTATAAGTTTATTTCTCTGCTGGGCTGCCATACACTTTGTGACATTTTTAACTCTTTAGTAGTTAAGTTATGCTTTTGATAGATGCTTTTTAGATGAAGAAAGTAACCACTAATTTCTTCATTTCATGTAAAAAATTAAGCATTATAATACCAAACATACTAGTTTGATTTTATTAAGCAAGTACTACAGACTGTATGGACACGTGCGCACCGAATTCTTACGGCCACATTTTGTAAAACTAGAGAGTACTCGTGGTATACATTTTTGTTTACTGCTCTATTAACCCTCTTTTTGTTCATTGTGATTTTTACAGGAATGTTTCTCGCGGAGCTGATAGAGAAGTATTTCGTGTCCCCCACCCTGTTCCGAGTCATCCGTCTCGCCAGGATTGGCCGAATCCTTCGTCTGATCAAAGGGGCAAAGGGCAT
>PVIR01020513.1:14223-30640 GCA_004026965.1 Petromus typicus | reverse complement strand
TTCCTAGTGTGTATAATAGGTGTTCAATTAATAGTAGCTGTGAATAGTTTACTGTCCTCTTATTTGGTCACTTCTAGATCCATGATAGATGCTGATATTGTAATGTCCCTCCCCCTACAAAGGAAGTTGGCTAAAAAGTCAAATAACTTGTTTGTTGAGCTAATAGATTACAAAAGCCTGTGCAGTAATTGAGAAAGAAGCATTTCTCTGTGAGAGGAGTATATAGAAGCCTTTGGAGGCAGTTAATTTGGGGTGGGAGTTGGCATTTGCCAAATATGGTTTGAGTACCTGAGACTTAACCTTTGATGTCTGTAGGTGTGTTTTATAAGAGAAGTAGGTAAAAATGCCTCTTCCTGGAGGCTGGGGTCAGGATTCTGAGTCACTGAAAGACTGAATCAGTGAGGAGGCTAAGTCATCAAAAAAAATCAAGTGTTTTTTGCTGAAAGTCAGGTCAGATAGCTGCTTCCTGTGCTTGTTGGTTTCTATGAGCTGCAGTTATTTAAGAGCAGGAGCATCAAATGTTATGAGGTATCATTTTCTTTGCATTGTAGGCCAGGTAAAGCTGTACTTTTTTCTAATTCCCAACAACATCCTTCGAGGTAAGTATAGTTATCCTTGGTTCCCATTTCAGGAAATTGAGGCACAACTCAGATGAGCAACTTGCCTAAGGTTATACGGCCATGGAACAGTGGAGCCAGGTCTCAAATTTAAGCATTAAAACTTACTTATCTTCAGGATTGACCATTTTGTTTTATAGATATCCAAATTGAAGCTCAGAGAGGTTAAATATCCTGCTTATGCTCACACAGCTAGTTGATGGCAGAATCCAGAACCCTGGAGAGTCTCCTCTACTGTTTGGAACTAATAGAACTTTTGTTTGCCCGGCAGAGGCTGGGCTTGTTCAGGCAGTGGAGTCCAGGTCTGGCACAGGGCCTGATTTTGTCTTGCTGGTTTAGAAGCGATGGGTTCTTTTATGTTTTGTTTTCAATCTGTTTTATGGGCCTTGTTGAGGGAATTTGTTTGCAGTTCTCTGCTTGGTTTCCCTGTGTAATCAACAACAGACTCCTACAAACAAATGAATTCTAAAAGTGCTCTTTTCAACATTAGAATTGCAAAGGAGTTTGATGGAGTTAGGGCTCCCCTTCCCTTTCTTTCTCTTCATTCTAAAACTATAAGGGAGTGGGATTCCCAGCCTAAAGAAACAGAGTAAATCCACTTTTAATGTGCTTATCCTCAAAACACACTGCCAAAATGAGAGCCTCACAACTCAGCCATGGCCCCATGGACCAAGCGTCCTCAGCTGCCCCAGAGGATGGAGGAAGGGGCAGAAAGGTAATTTAGTCAGAACAGGAGTTTTTTTTTTTAGGTTTTTTGAGACAGGGTCTCGCTTTGTGGTTCAGGCTGGCCCTGGGCTCAGCCTCCAACTCACATCACAATCCTCCTGCCTCTGCCTCCCGAGTGCTGGGACTACAGGCGTGAGCCACCACGCCCGCACTGTGGTATGTGGTACTGGTTGCTGCTGGGTGTGGGTCTCCACGCCCAGTATTGTTATGTGGTTACCGGGGAATCGAACCCGGGTCCTTGCGCTTGCGAGACAGGCGCTGGAACCACTGAGCTAACTCCCCGGCCCCCAGAGCAGGAGTTTTTGGGAAGGAATATAGGAGACAAATCTCTGAAAGATAAGATCTATGACCTGCAATGAAGATAGACATTTCTCTTTGTTTCCTAACATGCAAAGGCCTTCTTGCAGAGGTGATGAGTATTTTCCTAAATAACTGTAGCTAAGTGTTTTATTTAGAAGGAAAACAACACTAACTTGCCTGTTATCACCCGCTCCACCTAAAATTATAGTATTTTTTTCTAATTCTAGAACATTTTTATTACTTCAAAAGAAGCTTCACACCCATTAGCAGTCAATTCCTGTTTCCCTCTACCTCAGCTCACCACAGCCATCAATCTGTTTTTCTGTCTCGGTAGACATTGCAATGTTATAGGCATTTCATATCAATGTGGCCATACAGTAAATGGCCTTTTATGCCTGGCTTCTCTCACTTAGCATTTTTAAAGATTCATTCATGTTATAAATGTATCAGTACTTCATTCCCTCTTTTTTTCTTTATTGAGTTTATTGGAACATTTTAGATATACATTATGATCACATTCATCATTGAGAATTTGTACTTGTACATGATATATCTTGATTCTTACTTTTTTCCCATTCCTTTTTCCTCCCATCAACCCCTCTCTCCATCTATATACATAAGCTTTGTGAAGTAGTAAGAAAATGTTCAAGGGGAAGGGGAATTAAGAAGGGGGAACAGGGGAAAAGGAAGGGAAAGAAAATTTAATTGTAAAAAGGAAAAAAAAGAAAACTACTATGGTATTTTATGGAGCTCTTTCCAATTATTGTTTTAACAATGGTGAGATTGAAGAGCTAATATTTAGTAAGGACTCTTTATCCCTGTAAACTATTTTTATTTATTCTTTAGATTTCAAGAACATCAGGGTGGATTGAAAACAAAGCATCTGGGTTTCAGACAGAATAATGTGCCCCAGCCAGGGATTCTGGAAGATAAGGGAAAGTACTGTTGCCTCTTGCACTATCTGGTAGGGGTGCTACTTCTTGTAGCCTTGCTCTGAGCCACACTGAGACGGTGCTGTGTATTACCTAAGTGAATAAACGGCAGGTCAGATTTGTCTGGTCAGATTTAATTTTAAGTACAAACATTCAAACTTGAGGTTTGGTTTTTAAAGCCAGTGGATGTGATTGCATTCTGGGGACATAAGATGGGGCTAAAAACTTTCTAAAGCCCCTATTCAGTGTGTCTAAACTCACTAGCTAGGATCACAGCAGGGACCACAGACGTCACACCTGGAATCTGGAACGAACATTATAAAATTGGCAAGGCTGAAAAGGCATTAGTAAACATTATTAAGAATTCCTTGCAGGCAATTAGACTCCAACAATATCTTTGGAGAGGTTTTTTTTCCCCCTTTTCTTTCTTCTTTTTTTTGCATCTTTATTTCTATCTTGCTAATGAGAGAGTAATGAGCCACATACTTGTTACCTAGAAGGAATATCTCGGCAAGGCTCTAGTGAACTTAAAAACAGTATTTACAAACTGATTATTGTTCGCATTCATTATAAATTTTAAATTAGAGAATTGTAATAGAGGGAGCTAGGAAACTAGCTGTGTCTCACTCAGAAGTTTCATGGTCCCTTAAATGGTGAAATGCTAACATTTCTGCCACCAACAATTGGCTAAGGAGATGGGCTTGGATTCAGTGAAGGCATGTATTTCAGAGCTCTACATTTGTTTCTTCCTCTTGTTTGTTTTACAAAACATGATTGTCCTGACCCGCATTCTAGGCAGTGATGTCTGGAATATAGCATTAATTCTTTTCTTATGGGCAAAATAACAGAGTTTTGTGCACTCTTCAATAACTTGTGTCCCTCCATCCTTTCCTCTTTCTATTTTTGCATTCCTTTTCTGAATTCCTTTTCCCAAAAGAAGGAGACCATGTACTTAATAACACAAGGATCATGATCTTGGCTGAGACTTTCTCCCTTCTGCTTCTAGGGATCTTCAGGAATAGGAGCACAAATATGCTGACCACTGATGTGGTCCCTTCACAGATTCTCCATCCTGAGCTCCAGGAACATTTAGGATCAGGAAAAGATGCACTTTATCTCTCTTCTCCCTTTCCTCCTTTTTATTTTTCTGTATCGTTTCCCTTTAGCCATAATGAAAATGCAAGTCCTCCCTCTATTGTCACTTTTCCCTAATTCTTGGCTTACTTTACATGCATGTACACACACACACACACGCACACACACACACACACACACACACGCGCACTTCATTTTCTGTTTTATTTTTGTTTGGCATCTGCTTCTTTTCCCATTTTCCTATGGAAGCCAGTCTTTGTTTACTAAGTAAGTTTTGTACTCATGTTTCTGAATAGGGAGATGGAGGACTCCAGCCACATGAGACAGGAGGATCATAGGGAAGTGGTCACCTGTCTCAACTTGCCCTTGGGGCTGTTGGCTCACAGGGATTATAATTCTTGCCAGTGCTCCCTGTAGGTCTCATGCATGCTTAATTTGGGTGATAAATTATGTAAGTTTCCTAGTCCAGTGAACTCAGTATATAGCTTCAGAACCAGAAACATTGGGCCCACTTGAGAATTTCTTAACTGCAGGCCTCATGAGAACTCTTGACTAGTAAAAGGGCCCAACTATTTGTGCTTTAACAAGCACTTCAGGTGATTTGGGTATATACTAAAGTGTGAAAACCATTGGCCTAGCCAGATACTTAATTAGATAATTTGCTCACATTATTCCATTAGGTACCTGAAGGCTGAGGATTTAGCTCAGTGATTCCAGTGCTTGCCTTGCAAATGTGAGGACCTGGGCTTTGATCCCCGGTTACCACATACAACAATGCTGGGTGTGGAGACTCACGCCCACCAGCAATCAGAACCATCTACCAAGGTGCCAGGCATGGTGGTTTACACCTGTAATCCCAGCACTTGGGTGGCAGAGGCAGGAGGAATGCTGTGAGTTTGAGGCTGAGCTCAGGGCTAGCCTGAACTACAAAAGCTAGACCCTGTCTCAAAAAAGAAAAAAAATATAATCCATTAGATACTTGTGACAGCTAAAGAAACTGAGGCTTACCCAAGTTAAAGACACAGATGGAGCATTCCTAGATTTTTATCTAGGCAGACTGGAAAGCATTTGCTCAAGGGTTAGTTGAATTGATACAAACTCTGAAATGCATATCTTGTACGTCACCTCTATAACATGAGTGGATTTTGTTAAATTACTTTTCTAATGTTACTTACTGGGGGGCAGAAGCACTGAAAGGGACACAAAAGTCTTGGAAGGGAGTCATTGGGGTCCAAATACTGAGTTTATCCAAGAAGTAGATCAACTCTGTTGACTGAAAAACAAAACAAAACAAAACAAAACTATGATGGTGTCGATTTTTTTATGCCGAGCAGCCTGTTTCATGTACAGGTGTTCTTCCATTTTTGTAATCTCTCACAATCACTGCACAGGGATGCACATGGGATCTTACGTGTTCATTTTTAAGACAGTAAGTCAGATCATCAAGTGGCACAAAAGTAGGCACAGACTGTTCTGATATAGTTTCCCATTGGGAAAATGCCTGACCTGGGAGTCCAATGCTGTTGGGAATTCTAGGAGAGGCCTAGTAAATCTGGAAGAGTTGGAAAACCATCTGTTTCAGAGAATAGAGCCAGGAATAATGATTCCTTGTACTATGGAGCATAATACACTAGAGAAGAATATAATATTTTAGAAACATTTAAATCCTGATTTAAATTTTAGCTTGGCCTACAAGCATGTGCAATATTTCATGTATTCTTGACCTTGTTTCTACCATTTACCAAATGGAGATTACATTTCTGTATACTTCATAGAGATAAATTGTGAGGATTAAATAAGAGAGTACAATGTAAGATGCATAGTCCAGTGCCAGTAATGATAAGTCGTCAAATAGGTGGCTATTTTCTTATTTTAGTAGAAACTTTTATTGTTGAGGTAGGGATATGATAGAAAAGGCTATTTTAAGTTTTGAAGGAGTAGGTATGAGACCAATTTAAAGGGCAGTCTAAGTCATTAGGAAGGACATAGGGACAAAATAGAGCCCTCAGGTCCTGGGAGAGAGGATGTTTCATAAAGATTTTTATCAGCAAGGCAGCATAGTCATCCCTGAATGTAGCACAGAAGTGGCCTCAGGTTACTTCTAAATTTGAAAGGAACTAGGACTGAGAGCTTCGAGGCATACTGTGAATATCCGGGGCTAGCCTGAAAAGTGGGCTTTACTTTAGTTAGGGAGTCTGAATATCAGGTGAAATTTAGGAAACAGGTAGAGTAAAAGTGAGAAACAAGACAGAAGCAGAAATTCATCACTCTTCTCATACACACCAGTAAACCTTCACATTTGTCTGGGTTCTACAGGTTTATGAAGTACTTTTATACTTATTAGCATTTTTTTAGAGCACAGAGGAGCAGCTGGATTATAGAAACCTGGCAGGCTGAAGAGAACGCCTGAGCTCTTGGGAGCCAGAAGATCATGAGGAAGAAGTATGTGTAAAGATGCCAGAGGGTCAGCTGGGAACCACCAGCAACGACAAGGTGGTTGGTGATCAAATGTATTTTTTTGAGCCTCAGTTTCCACACATGCCAAATGAAAATTATTATGGCATCTTTCCTCAGGAGGTTGTCATTAGGATTAGATGACACAGTCCATGTGAAATGTCTCATGGCAAGTACATGCATGTTTGTTTGTAGCTTCATGGTAAGGACTGCTGAATCCTGTGAGGAAAGGCACCTGGAAACAGATGAGAACAGTGATAAGTGAAAAAGTGGGGTGCAGCTGAATAAAATGGTGCCATTTGGTATTTGGGGTTTATTTTTGGAATTAGCAAAGCTGAAAGCTAGACTCCTTATCTACCTTTCTTTCCTCCAATCAAATCCATTTTCTAGATACTGAGCCTCATAGAAGACCGTTTTTCCCATGTTGGCATGCCCCTGGCCTCCATTTTGTCAGTGAGTTCTAATGCAAAACACCACTTTCTTGATGAGAGAGCTTCCAGGCCTTTGCAAAGGATTAAACAGAAATTCCTCTGGCCCAGAGAGAGGGAGATCTTTTTGCTCATTTCTGAAGTTGGTACTTGTTATAAATATTCTCAAGTGGCTAAAGTTTGACCAGATCTAGGAACTCTCCCTGGAAAGCTCTCTTGGAAAGTAAGGGCTGATTTATAATTCTAGGCCTTACTAGATTTCTGGTAAATTGTTATTATCCCTTCGCTAGGGAAAAGTACTCATTAGCAGTATTCTCAGCCTCTTCTCATTATGATCACCTTTGAGGTACCCAAGGTAACTACTTTATTTTTCTCATGTATGGAAGCTTCATTCTTGAGTTCAGACCCCATCAATTACTATAACTGACTTCTTTCCTGTCTATCATCTATCTGTCCATCCATCCATCCATCCCCTTTCTTCAACATTAACATTTACTTGATAATATTAGACTTTGTGCCCTGTTGTGAATAGCTTTTACCCATCGCTTCCATTCCTAACCCTTATGGGTTTTTGTGGCCATTCATTCTGATATGTCAGCTTAATTGGATTAAGAGTAGTAAAGCAAGCTCCTGAGTGTGACTGGGTGGGTCATAAAGGGATGGCCTTAGGAACTGAATATGGTCCTTACCCAGTCCTTTCTGCCACTATTCTCTGTTTCCCAGTTGCATGTCCTAAGCAGCTTTGTTTCTCCTTGCCTTCTGCCATGAGGTTTCTACCTTGGAGCCTACTGACCACATACTGAACCTTTTCAAACCATGAGCCAAACTGACCCTCTCCTCCTTTAAGCTGTGGGTACTTGCTATTATGTTTATCTATGGAATGGTGACAGATACAACTTATCTTATACTTTGATATCTTGCAGCTCCTTTCATTACTAGATTTCCGAGTCTCATTAACTTGCCATTCTCTTATCTCATGGTTATCTAGGTTTATGATCTAGCACAGAAACCCCTCAGTTTGTAGGAGAGAGGCTTCTCAAATCTTGAATGAATTGTTGAACTTTGGAAGAATGATAATTGTAAGTGAAGGCAAGTAGCTTAGTGATGCAGTCTAGAGTATGGTTTCTAACAGTGAGGGCTTGATTAACTTAATCTTTGCTGTTAATAGTAGTAAGGAAAGAAAATATGCTAAGCATCTTTCTCACTGTGTGTTTTTGGATGCTTTCCCACAATCACCAAGTTATAGAACCTCCTTTGAAAGGGCTAACTTCTTTTGTGAAGAAAGCCAGACAATCGACCAAAATGTTGAAAAGGCCAGTTTATCTGTGATATACTTAGTTTCATGCTCTGTGGAATGGGTGCTAAAGACCTTTTATAATGGTGACTCTCATAGTGCTGGATCCTGACACCAGGGGCGAAGGAAGAAACTTGACTCCTTGGCATCCAGTCACTTTTGTGAGGGTTGGGAGGACTATAAGCATCAACCTTTATTTGTGTCTAAGAATCTATTACTACATAACAAGAGACAAGATTGTTAGTTAACCATCCTTTCTTAATCAAAACCAAACCAACCCCCCAAAACTATATGGTTACTAAAAGAAAGATGTCTGGTTTTAGAAACTGTTTCATTTCGACCACTGACTCTTGGCAGTATTCAGACTTTCATGGAGATTCAAGTCTCTTACAACACTGAGTCATCCAGTTCTCTTTTGGTCACCATTTCTTGACAAGGCTTGGCCACAAACCCGAGTGTGGCCTTCCCACCTGTTCCCTGGTTTTCCTGTTCCATTTGTGGTTCTCATAAAGACTTTAAGCAATTAGGTTGTTCAGTTGTAGCACATGTTAGTGTAAAATTATGGAATTTAGGATTTTAATGAGCTCAGGTGCTTTACAAAAGAACTCCCCACAATCCTGTCCCACCCCATGTCCATAAAATTATATGACTTTAGAATTGGGGCTTTATACAGCCTGGACTAAGCCATTTTATTTAAAGAAAAAAAAGTTGACCAGGGGGGGAAAAACCAACACAATTATATGCAGATTTGTTCATAAATCAGGCACTGCGGCAGCTGTGCAGCACATGTTGGCAATTCAGAGTTTGTTGCTAGAACTTGAAAGATAAACATGGACCTGCTTCTACAGAGGAAAATCTGTTCACAGCGAGGAGCTGACCCTGTTCTTTAAACAAAGCTCATGGCGTGGAAGCCTGCTGTGCCCTACTCTGTGTTGCTGTCTGGTAGTGAGGGTCCCAAAATGAGGAGACCAAAGATTGAGAAACAATTTACCCAGGGCGGAAAGGAGTCAGGAACAGACCTAAACAGTGAGCAGAGCTTGACTCTTCCACCCAACCTTCCAAGACCCAATTAGCGAGGTCAGTGGAGCAGGTAGATTTTTCCTATGTATTTTTCAGAATTGAAAGATCCTTTACCCTGGTGCTAAGTAATATAGAAAGAGCTATGCAATCTATGAGGAAAAAGTAGTCCTGAGAGTACTGTCCTTTATATGTGTGTCCTCAGAGCTTCTGCTGAGCCTTGTGTTGTTTTGAGCCTTGTGTTTGTTCTAGGTAAATGGAGAAGGAGGGACAAACAAAGAGACTCCATCTGTCTCGGCGTTCCCTGATAGGTTGACTGCTTTTGCTCTGACCTAGTGCCAACAGGAACTCATGGCAAGGTCCAGGTGTTTCCTTGGTCTGGCAATTCCTTGTGGAACAGAGAGTGGTATATTATACTTCTTGGTTGACTCTTTGTAGGAGTGGGTACCTGGGTCACCCTGCTTCTTTCTGCTTTAAGTAGGGCAGACCCTGAGATAATGGTGAGGACAGCTGTGTGGTAGTATGATAGAAGCTGATGCTGAATTAGGATCATTTAATTAACTAAGACTCATGATGATAGAAGCTTTTCCAAAACAGACATGAGTTACTTCCTTTCTTTTTGTTAAAGAAAGGGTTTTCAAAAGAGCATGATTATCTTCTTCTCCCTCTAGAAATCTTACCTGCCTTATTGCTCCACTTAGAAGAATTCACTGTATGGAGCTGCAGTGGGGCATCCCTGTAATCCTAGTACTCCAGGAGGCTGAGTGCAGACAATTTTGAGTTTGAGCCCAGCTTGGGTAACTTAGAAACTCAGCAAGACCTTGTCTCAAATAAATTAATAAAAGGACTGTGAAGCATGAAGGCCTTAGGTTCATTTCTCAATATCGCCAAAGGGGAAAAAAAAAGTTAACTGCATGGGATACTCTTTAGTGAGTCTCAGGTTAAATCCATGAGATATTTCTGAGTGTTACGGTATTATGGTATTTAGAATAAAGTACTGGTCAGGTAGAAAGGTCTTTTCGGTATTAGATGATTTCTTTAACTTGGTAAAATGTGAATGAGCCTAGAAGGATGAATTTTGGTATTGTTTCTGGTGATTGCTGTTCATTCTGTCACCCACAAGAGACTAAAAGAAAACTCACTCTCAAGGCACACAGGTACGTGCACACATATACACCTATGCACACACACTTGCACTCACACACACATGATGTATCATGATTAATAAATGAATGGAGCTATTTGTTATTTATTATTCAAACCTTCAATACTGGCTGGCCTGAGTGATACATGAAATATAGGCAAGTAATTTATTTATTAGGAAAAATAATGATTTTTTTTCTCCATAGCATGACCTGCTGTGACCCAAAACAGCAAGAGCTTTTTCAAATACAAATACGATGGCTTGTAATTTTAGAGTCTTCTAGAGCATTGTAACTGACAACCTTTTTAACATAAGTACATTGAACAAATAATTTATAGGCATATTCTGGGAATATTTTAGGGTGTTTTATTACTACTTCTGAAAGCTATGGCATGTTATCGATTTTAGTATATTAATATAACCTAAAAGGGAGGGCACATGCTCAACTCCTAATCCACCTCAGCTTTGACGGCGAACAATATATTTTAGTGAAGGGAGGCCTTGAACCAAAACAGCAGAGGTTAACAATTACACATCATAGCCAAAGCTGAAGATAATGAATTTCACTCATTATAGAACTTCCACATCAGAGACTGAAACAAGCTTTCTGTATGAGAAGTTTCATCTAAACTTCTACCATTGATCAATGTCAGCATCTCTTTTCGTGAGCCCATTTATTGACTGATATTTTCTTGGGATTCTTGGAGTTTGCTTTCTGCTGAAAGGATTACCATTACAGTTTTTCCGAGAGCATATGTTAAAGCAAGTTTAGAGGCTTGCTTAAATGAGCTTATTCAGTTCTTTTTGCTTCTATTTAATATTTCAGGTAGTTTCCAGATGATTAGTGCTTGAGTTATCCTCTTATTCCTAGTTGATATTTTAACCTCCCCATCTCTTTATTTAGACCTCAGGCTTTTTTTTTTTTTTTTTTAAATGAGGACATCATTGTTCAAATTCCTGACTCCCTAAATTGTCCTTACTCTCTGAGTCATGTAAGAACGAGGTGCTTAACCTAAGTGGGCCTCTTACTGTATCTGACCTCACCATCCCTTCAGCTTCCCCTTCCCTGCCTCTGCCCCTCCCTGTTCTGCCCCTACCCAGGCTGTTTTGTGTGTGAAGAGCTTCCTGACCCTTCAGCACATAATCATCTTTTTCTTCTCTGAAGCTCCATAGCACTTAGCAGCTCTCCCTTTTGATTTAGCACTTTTGCATGAGTGCCCTTGAATCAGCCCCAGTTTCTCTTTCATTTATATCATTGTCTTGGTTGGGCTATCTGTAATTGGAAGAAAGGAATCATTCACTATAACCTTTTCTTCTTATCCCCATTTCACTTAGGATGCAACTGAACAGATATTGGCAAGCCAATGCACACTAAATTCAACAAGTATCATATTTCAAGTATATGGAAATGTAAGCAAAATTGACAACACTTGGGATGTAGCTTAGCTTACCTTCCTCTAATGAATGATTAAAAAGTTGTAATATGACCAGAAATTTTATATGATTCTGTTGGGATTAATTATTTGGGATGATTTTTCTTTACCATTATTATTTTTAATTAAAATTTTCTCATTATAAGCACTTCTATTACAAAGATCTGAAATTTGAGGGGAAAAGGCTAAAAGAAGAAAAGAATTTCCCATAATTCCTTTGCCTAGAACAAGCACTAGTATCTTGGTATAAACACTTCCATATTATTTCCTGTGTGTATGTGTTGGTCTGTGTGTGTACCTTTCATTAATTCCTCAGGATAACTTACTAGAAAACAAACAACAGGGACAAAAGGGCACATGGAACACACAGAGATGAGTGCAGATGCTTATATATGAGTTTCCACCTGTCAACAATGTGGCTTTAATGGCTGCTTAGCATTCTTTATGTTTTAATTTACTTAATCAATTCATCATTGTTAGACACTTAGGGTTTTAATCTTCATTTCTACAGATGATATTGAAAATTAGCTTTCTTGTAGATAAATATTTTGTACATTTTTTATGATTTCCTTGGGATAGATTCCTAAAAGCGGGATTTTTAGGGTGAAAGGGCATGCATATTTTAAGACATTTAAGGCATCCTGATGAATTGCCTTTTAGAAAGACAGCCTTGGTTAAAGTACTAGGGGTGGTACTTAAGTTGGCTGTTGCTCCGTCATTTTAAAGTTATTCCTTTTGTGTTTGAAAAACCAAGGGTGACTCCCTAAATTGTCCTTACTCTGTGAGCCAAATAGAGTTTACAATGAAGACAGACCCAATATGCTATTTACCTGCTAGAAATCCTATTTGTTCTAAACTAAACCAGGCCTTTTACAATCTGTTCTTGGTGTCTTCTTGAGTTTCACTGGCCCCATCCTTATCCTATATTCAGTCACATTGGGCTTCTCTTATGCCAACTTATGACCTGTGCCAGAGCACATGGTTCTTCTTGTGTATCCAGCTAGCTTTGTACTTGGGATAATGCTTATCTCCACCAAAGCAAATGAACATGGCTGTGGATTAATCATAGTTCAAATGATAATAACCAGTGCATTTGTCAAAAATGAAGTAACACAATTATGACTATTTTAAAGCCTCAGTTCCTTATGGTAACCAGTGGAAGAGTAGCCAACTTTCTCCTTATGTTTGTCATGAACTTTTTTTGAACTGACTAGACACTTTTTGAAAGAAGTAAAAATAGCCAGTAAGCACATGAAATAAATGTTCATCATCTTCAGCCACTAGGAAAATGCAAAACAAAAATACCTTGAAATTTTACCTTACCTCAGTATTCTATCATGGATACAAAGAGTAACAAATTCTATAGAGGCTATAGGAAGAAAAGGAATCTTTCAAATTCAGCTACTTTGGAAATCAGTGTGGAAATTCCTCAAAAAACTAAAAATTAAAATTTCATTTGATCTAGTCATACTTCTTCTGGGTATATTCCTGAAAGAGTTAAAGAAGTCTTTTAAAGTACATGTATAATGATATATGCACATCCATGTTTATAGAAATGCAGTTTACAGTAACTAAGTTCTGAAAAGTCATGAAAAGATGAGTAGATAAAGAAATTGTGATGTATATACACAATGGAATATTACTCAATTTTGCTTTAGGAAAATGGATGGATCTTAACACTATAATGTTAAGTAAAATAAGTCAAACACATAAAGTTATATATTGCATGAATTCTTTAAATGAAAATATAAAATATAAATAAAGAGCAAAGTAAAAGAGAGATAGAATAAACAGGTAGACTTCTTGGAGATTGAAAAAGGGGATTAGGAAAAGAGGAACAAGGAAGGTAGGTAGGGAGTATAGGGATTGAAAATGATCAAGATATAGATATCGGTATAGATATATAGATATAATCAGTTCCCTGAAATAAATGTAACTCTTATGTTGGAAATATGTAGTACACATGGAAAATAGGGATAGTATAGTGCTGAGCACATAGTAGGTACTTAGAAAAGGATAAAAAAAACTAGTTATTTTATAAAGATGGTGCATGTAATGTTCCTAGGTAGAGCCTGGAATCCAATAAATGCTGTTAATAGCTTCTGTGTAGGATGAAAACTTACTGTGAATGGGCATGAAATACACCAGGAAGTTAAAGTGGATGGGGAAGATTTAGTACATTTTGAATAAAAATGTGATGTGAGAAAATATGATTCTAGAAAGATGAGTTTCTTATGAGACAAACTCAGCTGGGAAAGACGTGAAGTAAATTATTCAGGAAGTAGATGCAGCACATAAGGTATGAAGAAGGGATGATTGGATAAGATCTTTTGTTTCTGTCACTGCTGAACTGGCAGATGGCATATGCATTCCTGAAACAAATGTGTAAGTAACAGAGAGCCAGTTTTTATATTACCAAGCCCTGGTTCCTATAATCACATTATATAAAGAAAACAAAGATCTAGATTTTGAATTCATCTTAGGTCTGTTGCTTGCTTTCTGTTGGACCCATTTTGATTTCTTTGGATCGTGAGAACAGAAGTCCATTCCATGCATATGTGGCTGTAGTTTATGTTGGCCTACCACTCCTTTCTTATACCTGGTGATGATAGATCTTGCCCTTTCTGCTACTTTCTTTGCCTCAATATTGGGTTGAGCCCAAGTTCTAAGCTGAAGCTATTATAATACTTCATCCTTTTAGTTATTTGTGACCCATCAGGCCAAGAAAATTCTTCCTTGAGATTTTATACCTGGAAATGGGAGAGGAAAATTTTATTTTTTTTCCCTCTGATCATAAGGTAGTAAGAATCTGGGACAGAGATGGTTTTAAATTTGAGAGAATGATGTTATCAGTGACAAGCAGGAATAAATGAAAGGAGAGGTTTGGGGAAGAAGAGAGTACAGGAGAAGATCAAGATCTGTAGATTTCCTCTCCCCAGAGTTCTCTGGAAATGTCCTGGCCCCAGAGCTTTTGCTTTTGTTTTGTAAGCTACTCACTGTCCTTCTGATAAAGTTTCTTTTTACTTAGCCTAGTTCAGTAACTGAAATCTGATGAAGAAACTCATGGCATGGACATCTTTGGAAGCTTACAATGTCAAGAAGCCCTGTAAGGATAGCTTTGCCTCTCACAATGTTTATTCAATTTATCAATTATAATGATAAATATGTATAATAAATAGTTGTTGAACATCTACCGTGTGTCAGGTACAATGCTAGGTGATAAAACAAAAGTTTGACAGACAAGATCCCTGCCCTTTTGATACGTTTAGTCTGGAAGGACAAACAGGCAAATGTGAGAAGGGGAACCAAGTATAAAGGGAAATATTATCAGGGCCATCTGACATAATTTAGGGGAGTGCTCAGATCAGAATCTCCAAAGAAAAGGATCTTCAAGCTGGGGTCTGAAAAAGGAGGAGTGATCCAGGCGAAGAGGATGAGAAATAGTATCTTGGAGAGAGAAAACAAAATCTGGAAAAGTTGTGAGAAGAGAAAGGGGGGAAAGATACAGTAAGGAGAGAGAGAGAGAGAGATTAGGAAGAGAGAGAAAAGGGAGAATATAGGGAAAAATAGGTACTGAGATACTCAAGGAAAGATCTGAAACTTGGGGGTGGTAGGAGCAGTGTTTAGCTACATTCTTTATAGCTTCAGAACTATGTGGAGGATGTGTCTGAGTTATGTAGCCCACAGACTATATTCAGTACCTTTAAGCAGCCTCCCTTGGGGGCTACCACGCTTCTGTGACAGTGTAACATGCAAATGATATCGGTGCTCTGATTGTTTCATTGGAGTTAGGGAGGAGAAGAAGGAGATTAGAATAGACATTTATTTATTTTTCATTTTTCATTTAGCTTGGTGTGGGCTGACTGCTTCTCAGGATCTGATTATTTCCTTCCCAAGGGTCCTGCGGTCAGACACCAGCTGTGAGGATCTGTTACCATGGGTGACACTTTCCTCCAATGAGGGACTGTGCAGCTTGTTTGCAGAGTGGCAGATGGAGCAGCTAATCGATACAGTCTGGGAGGTAGGCATCCCCGCCCCTAGTGGTTCTGCCACACAATGAGAGCTGGACCCCAGGGGCTCGTGGAACATAGGCCAATGACTGGGCCTTTGATTGGGAAAGACCTCACTCATCAGGGGCTCTGGTCTCAAACAATGCCCTGTTTTTTACTAAGGTGGCCTCAGCACTTCCAGCATTTTTACAGCCCCTGCCTCAGGAATCACTCCAGGGAAAAGCTTCTGCCAAACCTTACACAGCCCTGTGTGAATGATACTGAATATTCCATTTCGGCAGAAATCAGCAGGCTTTTTTTTTTTTTTTTTTTTTTTTTTGCATTAGCATTATCTGTGTTCAAGCATTAGATTGAATGTGGGCAAAATTGAAGTAGAGACCTGCCCTTGAGGACCTCAGGACCATTAGGGCCATTCAATGTGGTCACAGAATAGTCAAGAGGCAACCAGCCATTCATCCAACTCATTTAATGAGTAAACTTGAAATGAACATTGGCAATGTGCAAGGCAGTATGCTAAGGCCTGAGGGTACAAAGATGGCTTCAGGATGGTGGTGTCCCCTGGAACCGTATTTAACTGTGTTATCTAACAGGAGGAATACCTAGGATTTAACTCAAATTCTCTTCTGTACTATCTCACTAAATGTTTATAATTGGATGAGATGGGTTGCCACTATTCCAATTTGTGTATTAAAGAAACTGGGGTAAAAAGCAGACAGTGACTTTTCCAATCGTTGGCCTGACTAGACTTTGAATGTAGGATTATTATTATTTTTTAAATTATCTTTATTGGTACATTAAATATACACATCATGATTGCACTCCATAATGGGGATTTGTACCAGTATAAGACACAACTTAATTCTCATTTTTTCCCATAACCCCACCCACCCTACCACCCCCCCATATATATAAAATTTGTTTCCTTACTTTTTTGTTACAATCTCAACATTGTCCCCTTTCACCTTAT
>PVIR01020513.1:0-14123 GCA_004026965.1 Petromus typicus | reverse complement strand
TATCGCATCTTTTCTCTGGTATGAGAAAATGTAGGATTATTTTTATACAGCTCAGCTCTATGTCCTTTGGCGTCACAGGTTTTAGTATTTGTGTATACATGTGCAATATGTAAATTTTATTGGCTGAATCTGTAAATGCCTAATCATTTCTAAAATTACTTAAGATTGGATGATGAGGAAAAAATTATTCCTTGATTCTTTAGTTCCAGTGGATGAGAAAAATCTAGGTCCTAATACTTGTTTAAAATGGGGCCATGCATTGAACTGAACCTCAACTTTCTCATCCTTAAGAAAGTAGATCACAATGGCCTTGTGCTTTACTTACAGGGTCCAAATGAACATCTCATAAAGATGTGATCTGTGGACTCTACAGGGCAACATATAGGACACTCATTATCTGGGCTTTATGGCTGTTACCATGCTTGCTGTTTGTTGTTCGAGTCAAGGAGACAGTGAATGAGAAGTTTTTGCAATTTGAGAAGGCAGTTTACTAAATAAATAAAAACCTTTCCTTTCCTTTTCTGTTTGCTGGGAAAAAACCATGAAATAAAGCAAAGCCAAGTTTTCATCATTTCCCTCCTTCCTCTCTTCTTCCTTTTAGTTTCTAAAGTTTTGTCCCACAATGTTTCCCCTCCCACCACACTGGTAATTTGTTTCTCTAAGCCACCATGCGTATCAGCACCACTATTTTAATTAGCAAGAAGCAAACAGAAGTACAGAGCTAGAAGGCACAGCAAGGGAGCCCACCACTTGCAGGCTTTAATTATTCATTGAGGTAAATAAAATTAAATATTTTCTCAGCAATCCAGAGCAGGATTTGAAGTAATTACACTGTCAAATTCATCAAAAATTCTCTCATCAAAATAAAAACCTTGATGTCATTTAATAATTTATAATACAAATACACAGAAATTGTAAAATACTATAAATAGAGAACTGCAGGGTAAGTGAACATGAATTAGTTAGGGGTTATGCTCTAGAAAGAGGCTGTCATGAGCTGTATAAATTTTTAATCAGAAGTATTTTTGAGGCCTAATTTAGAGTATGTAATATACTACAAACTTTATAATACCGAGGGCATAGCGAAACAACAAATTCCTCCTGCCTGGATATTTGTAACCATTGCTTGAGAAAAACCTGAGGTATCAGGATAACTCCAGGCAAGAGGAACACATATTGTCTTTGATGTCCCACACCACCTGTGACACCGAACATACTGTCTATACAGGTAGCAAATGCATTCACTTCCATGTAGTGATCAGCAAGAGCAAATGAAAAAGTCTGGTTCATTTCCACCAAGAGAGAAAGGCATTCTCAGCTGTTGACTCTTGTAAAGCAATTCGTGATTCTGGAAACCATATGGTTTCATCCCAGTTTGAAATGGTTTTGATCTGTGGAGTATCTCTATGGAAAAAGCCTGAAGGAAATAGAGGAAAACAGATTTTTTCCTGTTAATTTTTCCAGAAGTGTTCTTACATAGATGTATTGTGCTGTGCTGTAGGAAGCTGTCTCTGGGGACTTACCTATTTCTGGACATGTGAGTAGTAGGTAAGTCTTTATTTCCCTGAAATGAATGGGAGAAAAGCAGCTTTACTGACCTGAAATGAAAAGTGAGCTTTCAAGACAGTTAATTAGAGAAGAGACAAAGACAACTTTCACTCAAGGACCTGAGAGGTTAGCATGAACAGCGACACGGCACAGTGAGTCTTTTACAACAAAGGCAAAGTAACTGATCCTTTTTTTTGCTTTTAACCTTTCAAATGCTTCCATTTTTGCTTAGGGTGCAGTCTAAACCCTCTAATAAACATTTAAGGCCCTGAGGTTTCTGATGCTAGTCAGTTTCTTCAGAGAAGTATCTTATCCCTCTCTGCTCCTAGGTCACAGTTGTCTTACTCTCTCCATCCTCCTTAAACAAAGGTACATTCTGTTCCCTCTCCTTGCTGAGCAGTTTCTTCCTTGTCTTTTAGGGTCAGATTTAGATACCCCCCTTTCAGGATGCCTTCTCTAATCGCAGATGCCATCAAGTTGTCTTGTTAAATCTCCCATGACACTTTGCATGTCTTCTTTGTAAACTCCCCAGCTTTGCAATATTTACAATAAACTCCCTGCAGTATTGTAGTTATTTTTTTTCTACGATGAATAGACTTTCAGTGAAAGGAGAAATTATGTGTATCAGGGATCTTTCTTTTGGCCTCACACTGAGACCTGTGATGGTCTGATCTGTAACATACACTCCCATGCCTATTTCTTCATTCTTTATACTCCCCAGTTTATCCATTGAAATTGACCTTTTCATTGTTTCTAACTCGATTCTTTGCACCTTGGGGCATTTCTTTGGAAATCTCTTCCAACAGATATCTGCAGGGCATGTCCTTCATCTTCACTCTCATTGTCACCTTCACCTTTACCTTCTTCAGATTTCATTTTCCCAGAGAAGTCTTACCTTTTGTGAACTCTTTTCCATTTCCATCTACCAATACTCTGATTTCCTTTTCCTAGTTTTTTCGTTCTCTTTAGCATTAAGCACTATTGTGTATTTTAGTTATTTACCTTATTTATTGTCTTTCTCTTCCAATGCAAACCCAGTGAAGGCAAGGATTTTTGTTTATATTATCTGGTGTTATATCATCAATGCATAGAAAATGACCTGGTGCACAGTAGACACTCACTAAATATTTGTTGTAAGAATGATGGGAATAATTATCATTACATGAAGAAGAACATCAGAAGGATTCATATCTTCACCCTGTTATGAGAATGTTGGAGCATGAAGAAGATAGGATGGTGGCTGGGGTATAGGTGTTGGGGAGTACCAGAAGAGATCAGTTAGTCTCTCTGTACTCTCTAGTGTGGGAAGGCCAAGCTTGTGAGAAGTCTCAATACTGATTGCATTTTCTAAGAAAGACTTATGGTTGTTCGGATAAAGTTGATCCTCTGAAACATAATCTTTGGGCAGGAAATGACCATGTGTTGTTATAGACCATGGATGACAAATGGGCTGGAATACCAACTCCAGTTTCAATTTATTGGTAGTGGTTGCTGGCAAAGCAATGTTAAGAAGGATTCTGAGTCTATTTCTAGGTCTACTGGAAGAGTATTGTGATTAATTGGTGATATTTTGAGCTTGGAAAGGGTAAGTGGCAGCAATTGTATTATGCTCAGAGCAAGCCACGCATTGCTATGGGCAGTGAATCCACTCTGATTGGCTTTGATCTGTCATGATTAATTCTTTCTGGGTATGGCTATGGGTTCCTTTTCTGAAATCATGGTTGTGCAGCAAGTGATTACCCAGACAAAACTGGGCTTTGTTGTCAAGGAAGAGGAACAAATACTATATGCTTCCCCATTTTAAGACTAAAGATATTAGGTAGAATGGCTTCTAATAAAGAAATGATTATCACATGGCCTGTGGACATTGCCCTCTGATGGGACAGAGTCCAGATTTCCTTAAAGGGCCATGAGTGGTACAGAGTTATTGTCTGTGCTCTACGGTGCCACTGGCCTAGGTCATCAAAAATCTTATTTCATCAGTTTCCTTATAGAAAGACCCATTATGGATTCTGACTCCCATAAAACTTTGCATCTTGAATTTTACATGCCCAGAGTGAATGTGGTCTAGGTGAGGGATGTATGTGTGGAGTTTCGTTAGCTTTTAGTAACGTATCAGATGGACTTTAAAAGTGCTTTCAAGACTTATAAAGTGCTATGTGCTTGGAGATTTTCCCAATAGCTCCCTCTTCTCACATGCACCGTACTCCCAAATCTCTGCATCCCCTCACAATTTGCCTTGACTCAAGGTATTTATTGGCCAATTTAAAATAAGCTAGTCCCAAGGGCTCTTGGGCCATGAACTTCAAACATAATTTATCATCTCCATTATTAAAAATAATAGAAATGATGTAGGGTTCAGAGTTAAAGCCAAGAAGGAAGACCTTGTGGGACTGAAGCTGATGTCTTCACTTTTACTTTCAAGGCACCAATTTTCTTCTGGGTAGACACTGATTGCAGACTGCCTGGCAGTGAGATGGGCTCATCTGAGGAAAGTGCTGGGAATCTTATTTTATTGGGCCAGGGAGACATATGTGCAGCCAAGGTTGGCACAGGCCATGGAAGGAGACTGGGCAGAGATCTGTAAAAATTGATACAGTTGAAGTCATCCTACATTCCATGTCTACTGAGATTCCCCTAGCAACAATCTCCTCTGCTCTCCTGTGTGCCCTCATAGAGTTTTATGAACTATTTGTAGCTTTTCCTCTTGGTTATGACTGAAAAGAGGAATCCTAAATGGTGTGGGATTTCTTGACTGGCTTTGAGGAGATCCTTTTTTAATCTTGATAATGTGCTGGGATGCTGAAGTCATCTTATTCCTAGTAGTCTCACTTCTACCTCTCTAATTTTCAAAAAGAATGACTATTAAAGCATCACTTGAGCATTCAAACTGCTAGGGTTCCAGAGTTGGGTTTATATTCCTAGAAAGTCTTTTAGAAATATTATTTTTAGACCAAGGTGGTCCCCAAAGATGTTAAGGGCAGAGCCAAATGACCAGATTGAAATGGACATAAACTGTCCCTGAGCTGTTGCAAAATATCTTGACATTTGGTAGGGTTAGACTGATTGGTAGAATCCCCAATACAATGCAAGAAATCCTCCTTGGCCCCTGGTGCGCATCAAAACAAAACAAAAGAGAAGTAGATTGCCTATTCTGCGGAATTTTGATTGTTAAATTAAACAGATATTTTGAAAGTACCCAGACTATCTCTACAGTTTAATAAATTACATTTTTTATAATCACCACTGAGATACACAGATAAAACTCCAAAAGGATCTCCATATGCCTCACCCAATCTTACCCTATATCTTCCTCCAGAGTAATCATTTCCTGGCCTTCTTAGTAATCACTTCCTTGACTCCAGATGTATATTTCTGGACATGCTAGTTGACTTTTGTTCACTAAAACAATAAATATTCCTTTCAAGAGTTCTATGACTTACAGATTCCTTGAATAGCTCCCATCCCTACCTTTTTATTTTCTTCTCAGAGAAGGGAATTTAACCCAGGGCCTTCACTCTGATCCACATCCTCAGCCATTAAAAAAAAGTTTTTATGTTAAGACAGAATCTTGCTAAATTGCTAAATCATCCAGGCTGGCCTTGAACTTGGGCTTTTCCTGCCTCAGTGTCCCAAGAGTGTTCACCACTGTGTCGGACTCTCTTCTAGCTCCCACTTTTTTCTCATATTTTATCTTTTGAGATTTATTTTAATATGAGTATCACTGATTGCACACTGTCTTATTTACTTTTCTCTTGTTGAAGAGAGTAAATACTCTATATCCACAAGTTAAAGGAAGAAAGATCTATTTGGCTTATAGTTCTTAGAGGTTTCAGTCCATAGTTGGCTGGCTTCAAGTTGGAATGGCACATGGAAGAGGGGCATTGGCAGAGAAAAACAGCAGTTCACTGCAGGCCAAGATAGCAAAAGCAAAAGAGGGAAGATATGCCTTTATATGGTATCCAGGATATCAGGGTTAGGGTCGTACAAAGAAAGCCAATGTACTGATGCAGTAATCACGTACCCTTAGTCTCAGGATAACACACTGTAGATTCAGCTATCTCTGCAAATGCCCCAGCTGAGACTGCATGAGGCTTTGTGGGAACATCTAGACTCAAACCAGAGCACATACTGACTGATAGTTCAACAGGTTCTCTGTCCTCTGTATTTTTAGCAACTTGGGAATTGTATTCAGAGTCTTACTGGATTCAAGTTCAATCCATTGAGAGGTAGCTGGTATTGAGTTTTTTTATACCGTAAGGCACACAGTGTCTGGATTTTGATTTTTTTTTGGTTAACATCAGCTAATGCTCAATGCCTGGCTCCATTAATTCACTGGGCATTGCTAAA
The DNA here is from genome assembly GCA_004026965.1 of Petromus typicus. NCBI lineage: Eukaryota > Metazoa > Chordata > Mammalia > Rodentia > Petromuridae > Petromus > Petromus typicus. Next base: position 8,225 of record PVIR01020513.1, on the reverse strand, counting down.
TAATGATGTTTAATTCTATTATTTCCTTTTAATTTAATATCTGGAAGACTTCTCCACAAATGTTTCCATTCATCTACTTTTTGATTATCCAGTGGTATGGTTCACATAGGAGATGAATGATATATGTTTGATTTTCTTCCCTTTTTGCTAATTTTCAAGTTAATAAATTAATTTCTATTATTCTTTGAAGCCAACTAATTATTTTTTAAAAGCCATTGTAAGTTTAAGACTTGCACATAAATTAGTGATTTTCTTGACTGCATTTCAGTCTGCATCTTAGATGTTTTTAGTGTTCTGGATATATGGGTCAGTGTTTATGCTTTTTTTAAAAAATTGATTTTATTGGTACATTTCCTGCATACATTATGACAACATTTCACATTGAAAATTTGTACTTGTACATCACACATTTTTCTCTTTTTTTCCCATTCTCCTACCCTCCCTAAAAGTCTTACGTCATATATTCATAAACTTCGTTTCCTTTTTTTAAACTATCACATTTTTCTTTCCCGTCTTTATTTTTCCCTACCTGCTCTTTCCCTTTTTCTTTTGCACATTTTCTTCTCATTTCACTCTACCTGTCATACATCTTGGCAGTCATTTACCTGCAGTTTTTCATGCCATTATCAATGCTTTTGAACATGGCTGTTCACCTTCTTCCAAATCAACCAGAAAAAAAGAGCCAGAGTCTCTAAAAACTGCCCCCAGAGAGTGGCTGAGGCTTGGTCTTAGTTTTGTGTCTCTTTAGTTATGGAACTAGTGATAGGTTAGGATAATGAGGTCATGAGCATAAGATGCTTTGGCTGAAGGTCCTTGAACACGTGTGGTCCCATTGTTGAGATTTTGTCACGGAGATGGATACTATTAAATATCCTATTTATTCAGCCTTCCCCTCTTATTCCATATACACCAAGCCCCTTTCCAGGCCCCATGTCTAGCTTTCCCTGTGTTTTGACATGAAGGAGTCATGGAAGAAAGGCATTGGCAGAGAAAAACAGCAGTTCACTGCAGGCCAAGATAGCAAAAGCAAAAGAGGGAAGATATGAAGGAAACTCTTCATACTTGGAGTTTTTTCTTTTTGCTCACTGGCTAGATTTTTCAGCAGAAAGGAGTAAATTGACATTTTATCATCAAAATTATGTTTTCTATTCTTTTTAAAGAAAATGTGAACTCTGGGAATGCTCTCTTTATAACCTCAGCTATTTCCAATTGGTTCTGTCCAGTTTTAGGATAACTATACATTCGATTGTTCTTTTTTTTTTTTTTTAAGGTTTAATCCAAGGCAGTATCTTATGGATTTGACATAACTGAGGAAGAGCACATATTTTTCAAGTTGAGTCCACTCACCTTTATGGCCCCAAGCCAGGCAATTGATTCCTCATTCTCTTCCCACAGCCCACAATGAGGAATCACTGTTAAAAACCAGGCCCTTCTCCTTGGCAACAACAGCTGCTAACTAACAGTTAGGTCATTAAGTAAAAGTGATGATGGATATGTCCAAATTGCTGTGATCTTAAAAAAATTACAAACTTATTCTCTTTTGAATAAGAAAGAATGCCTTTCTGATTTTTGAATCTGTAAATAAACATTTAGAATCCACAGATGATCGAAACACATTCCTTCTCTCTCTAGGTGAATTTTGTTTCATATTCTTATCCTTTCTTTGCTTACCCTAGGAAAACACCTAGGCTTAAGTTACAAAATTGCTCACCACTACTAATAAGTCTAATTTTTCTGTTATCGGGAGGAATTAGCTTGTGAAATTTCAAAGACTTTTTTCCTTTACTGACTGAGTCAGAAACAAATAAAAATTAATGAAAAATAATAATAGATGATGCTTTTCTATAGCCCAGCAGGCAGAGTCTAAGTTAAACGCCTTCACTTTGGTGGTAGAGACCTGATTAATTGGAAACACGAGGGTGAAACAATTGACCATCCATCTTTAAGTATAAGTAAAGGATAGAGTCCATATGACATTCCACTGAGGAAGAGAAATGAGCAATTGCGTGGGTCCAAGATGATCCTGATTTGACAGGTCACCCTGGAGACTTTTAAAATATCGCCTTTTTCTGGAGACATATGGACTCTACACCATTGTCATACTTAATCTGAGAAACTAGGTTCCCATGCATTCTATTTGTTTATTTCCTTGCTTGAGGCCTGTGGCTGGGGCCTTGTGTGTCTGTAGCAATTGGAGTCAGCTTTTGTTCAGCTTTAAGCTGAAGTAAGACAAAAACCATAAACATGCTACAAAACACCAGAATAAAAGGGGGTTATTGGTGCCAGAGTTAGAGAAGGAGGAGGTTGTTATTCTACTTGTCTCTCCTCCCTCCAACCACATGCCTCTCTTCAGGAAAATAAACAACCAGAAAACATTGAACTTATTTCAATAGGAAAAGTCTTTAGACTAGTCATAGTTGAAAAGCATTTAATTTGTAAATTAAGAGTGTCTTGGGGTCTTAGAATTCAGAGAAACATCAAAATAAACTAGATAACCAGACCCTTGGGGTCATGTTATGCAAATTGGTTGTTATTTGAGAAAATACACCTGTCTGTGCGTAAAGAATCCTAAATACTTTAATGTACAGATCCCCCTGCCCCCCCAGTCCATTTCAGAACACTGGCAGCTATAGCAAACTGGCTTCTCCAGAAGTGAATTGTCCATCACTAGAGGTGCTTAACCAGAGATCCAGGAGTCATCTTCAGGGAGAGTGTGCCGAGGATTCATTACACCTGGTATCGATGTTTGAATAAGATTAATTTTAAGATCCTCTCAGACAATGAGAAGTTATGTGTTAAAATGCAGACACTGAAAAAAAAATTAAGGGAGCCATAGTAAATTCTCCTAAGAAATGTGCTCCAAAGTGTGTGAGTACCAGAGAATTGCTTTTGGAAAGTAGGATACAAAACAAAACTGGAAGCAAGTGTAATCCTTTTGGGAATCAATTTGACACTGAGTTATCTAGGTTTTAATATTTCTGTGTAACTCCTGTTCTACTAGTATCTTTCACATTATGCTATGGCCAATTGATAAAGCCCTGCCATCTGACCTTCAGTGAAAGCAGAATAACAGAACAAAGCAGTCACACACATGTTGAAATCTGGGTTATCTAGTCTTGGCTGTAGGGAAAAGGGAAACGAAAAGAAAGTATGCATTGCATAGCTAAATGTTGATTTTTCTACCCATTGCTCAATAATTTATCTGAAGAGAGAGGTGATATCGTTTTAAGACATCCAGAGTTCTTTCAGGATGCTGAAATTTCTCATAAGGCACTTTACTGGCCAGCTAGAGTACAGAGTTTAATATAAAAAAATCTGTTCTCACTTAAGTATATCTGAATATTGAAAAAAACATGAGTTTATCAGAATAATATGAAATACATTGATAACACAAAAAGATGTTAAGCATCTGGAATCAACCATAGTATATTTCAAAACAATAATGGTAGATGTGTTCCACACATTACTCTATCTGTACTCATGTTAGACATCACCATTTAAGCATAACCCCTTTTATGCATTAACTTGGGACTCTTACTCAGCATTGGAACTCTAGGCAATCTTGTCATTTAACTGATCTTCTCTGGCCATCCTTTAAGAGAGGATCCATTCTGATTTTCATCCTCTCAATGGGAAAAAACCAACTCTTGTCCAAGTTGCCAGTGATTGCATTCCATATTGGCAAGGCCAAGCACCAATGATTAGAAGGCATCTTGGTTAACTTATTAGCAGTTGGTTTCTCCCCTTTTCTATTATACTTTGTACATTTGGCTTCCAGAACACCAGATTCACATAATTTCCTCATACTTCATGTATATTTCTTCTCAGTATCCTTTTATGGTTCCTTATCAACATAATTTCTAAATAGAGTGCTCTAAGGCTGTGACTTCTTTGTCTATACTCACACTTTTTAGGCTTTCACCAATCCCTTTGTTACAAATGCTGTTTGTGTGCTGATATTTGCCAAACTGATTTCTTCAGCTTGCCCCTCTTCTGAACTCCAGACTGCAGCTACCTTTTCAAAACTTCTCTGGAGTGGTTAATAGGTGACTCAAACTTAATGTGTTCAAAATTAAATAGCAAAATTTTTGTCTTTCAAACCTACTTCTCTTGTAATAGCTTTCATCTTAGTTGTTGAAGTCAAATCTTGAAGTCATTCTGTTATCAAATCTAAATCTGTTTACTCACTGCTAGAAAATGACACAGTGAATCTAGGACATGTTAGGGTGAGGAAAAAGATTTATTCAATAAGCCTACAAGACCTAGATGGTGGACTAACATTCCAGGATGATCTTAAATGTCTCTTATCTTTAGGTAAAGTGGAAAGAAAAAGGATTTAGCTTAAGGAATAATTGATGACTAGACTTCTGGGTACCCCTCTGGTGGTCTGGGATGGGATATTGCAGAACCTGGTGGGTGATAATCTGTTGATTGTGATGTCCTTTTAAATTTTGCTACTTTTTCTTACTTTTGCCTCATTGCTGAAAGGAGATGAGAAAGGTTAGGGAAGCTTCAGGCAAAACTCTTGTATTGCTAGTTTCAAGAAACTGTTCCTTAATTGATTAACAAGAGCTACATGCTTTTCTGGGCATAGGTTTTTCCAGCAATTGAACAATAGTTAATGGTATGGAGGATGTGAGGTTAAGTTTTCTTTGAATCATAACCTAAACACTTTATTTTCCTGCCTCCCTCCCTTCCTCCTTTTTTCTCTTTCCTCTTTACTTCTTTCTGTCCCCTCCCTTCTTTCCTCCTTCCCTCCCTTCTCCCCTCCCTTTCTCCCTCCCTTCCCCCTCCTCCTTTCCTCCCTCTCTTCTTTCTTCCCTCCCTCCCTCTTTCCTCTATTTCTCCATTGTCTCTCCACATATTTAATACATTAGCAAATCTTCTCACAATTTTAAATATATACCTGGGAAATTACTAAACAGTACCTCTTACCATCTTTATCCTCATGATGCCTTTGAGTCTGGTTGAGTCTCTCATGGTGGACAATTTGCTTCCAGATAAAACAGCGTTTGGTGGGGACCTGGACATTTAAATTACACATGTGTCAGGGAAGATAAGTACATAGGTGCATATGTTTTCTTACATACCATAGATCTGAATAATGGATAAGTCACTTCCAGAGATGAACACGATGTGTAGTTCACTTCTGAGAAGACAGCTCCCACAAGCATTCAATATGTATATAGGGTGGGGGATTGTAGGAAGGGCAAGGGAGTGGGAAAAATAAGAATCAAGATATATCATCTATAGGTACAAATTCTCAATGATGAACGTGATCATAGTATATTCCTAAAATAATATATTCCTGAAATATACCAATATATTCCTAAAATGCACCAATAAACTGAAATGAAGAAAGAAATAAACATGGGGAAGACTAACAGGGATGCCCTCCCTTCCCATCTCCAAATAACTGTTCCCAGAATACTTGAATTCCTTCCTGCAAATGTTCAGAACTGTAAGACAGGTTATCCACTAAAACATACATCTTTTAATGGAAAATATTTTTGGCAAAATTCTGTGGGGTTATGTAACCCAAAGAGCAATCTCTTTTGTCTTTAATAGTCTTTAAAACATTTTTTATTAGACATGTTGGAGCACATAACGATAACATTCATTGTGTGGAGTTGGTGTGTGTACATCATACAGCTCTTGATGGTGTGAGTGCTAGCACATTAGTCCTGCTATTGCACTGCAGTCAGATTCTTGTACTTAATAGAGGAAGTTGCCTTGTATTTCTTCTTCCCAGAATAAAGTGTTACTTACCACTGTGAACATCTTTCACTGGGTTCATGAACAATGTAGTGGAACTGAGTAATAAACAGAATGCTGTCAAATATATATCTTCTCATAATAGATCCTATACCTTAAAATGCCTACCGGGAATCACTTTTTAAAGTCTATAACATGCAGTAGTTTTGATACGACTGGTTGAACCATGAAGAAATGATTGAAAAAAGAGTAATAAATTCAGATTTTACACCAGGCACCAAGCATTAAACCAAAATGAAACTACCATACTCAAATGTTCTACAGCTTAGAGCTAATTAGACCTACATTTCCAAATGGCATGAGCATCATGCAGTGCAGCAATTGTTATAATAACTATATCCTCACTGAGTGCTGGGTGGTGATTTACACCAGCTATGCCTGCCAGCGGTAATGGACATTCTAGGAGGAAATCTTTGGGGGCTTTAGAATAAGGAGTTTTACTCCTGGGCATCTCTCCTCACCGGACTCCTGGTAACTACTGACTGTTGGCAGGAGTCAGTCATGTGCCTCTGAATTATAATTGCTACTGAAACATGATATTTCAGATAATGACTGAGTTTTACAGATTTGAAGAAAAGGGATCATTTGTACTATCTCTGGGGTTATTAGGATCAAGCATGACTATGTCTATTAAGTTCTTGCCATAGTGCCTAACACACAGCAAACACTCAGTAAATGGTAGCTTTCATTAAATTTTTTTTTTAAATAAGTGCTCCATCTAGAGTTGGAATATATGATTGGTCATACATTGACTTTTGGCTCTACAAGGAAGCCCTATTTCAACTGATGCAGAGTGGTTAGTGATTTTAATGTCTTGAGTTTCCCCAGAATATTACATAAACAAAGGTCATCCAGCATCTGTGTTGATCCTGGCTGATATTCCACATGTGTAAATATGCTCAGCTCTCACTACAGAATATTGTACAGGCTCAATTCAGTTGAAAGTGGGTCTGAATTCTTTAGCCTCCACTTTCCTTCTTGATGGTAACCTGTTTTGCTTGTGGGAGAAGGTCTAAATTACTTGCAAATGGGGTGTCAAGAGTATTTTTTAGTGGGGCAGGCATGTTGGAGGCCAAATGGGATTCCTCCCAAATGTATCCAAAGATATCATCCAAGGAAGATTTAGTGTAGACTATCCTCCTTGAGAAATTGGATTTCTATATGATTATGTCAATAACAATAGTGATATTATTTGAACTTTGTGAATTCTTCTCAGATTTATTACTGACATCCTAAAATGAACTCAGGCACAATAAATATTTCTTTTCTGTCAAGATCCCTGCCTAGCCTCTCATAAGTGTGATCTTTTTTAACCTTTCCAACAACCCTGTAATAGGAATATTGTTAGTCCCATATTTGGTGTGGCTGCCTAGCATAAGTCATTAGGTCACCTGGATAAGAGGTGGACAGGACTGAATTCAGTTTTGTGTCGCACCAAACACCATCATCTTGTCTCTGTTCCCTGCTGTGGAGATTGTCAGAATGCATTTGCTCATCATCCATAGGTGCCCTTGAGTTTGTAGTATATGACCTCATGCTTTTTGGCTACCAGTCAAGAAATGAATCAACCCTTCCACCAGCCTTGATTGATCTCCTGTTTTATGCTTAACACCACACTAGTTAGAATGAGCATAAATAAAAATCAAGACATGGTCTCTGGCTTTAAGGAAAGAGCTCACTTGAAGCACTTAGCAAAGCCTAAAATAGCAGCATTGGGCAGCTCACAGCACTGGCTTCTGGTACTCCATACCTAGCATCTTTACCTCTGTTTGGCGCTCTTGCTGTTTTGTTCTGGATATGGCCTCAGAATTTTTCTTGGCACAGCAACCCACTGAGTTGTAACCACTGGATTTAGTCACCATTTCTCCTCTAAGGATTTTATGACTTGGAAGAAAAAAAAGGTTGGGGAGACCTTTGGGGATCAAGTGAAGACTTTATGAGAAGATGGATTCAAGGCCAGTCCTGAAGGAAGAGGAGAGTCTAGGTGAAGATTGCACAAAAGGATGATATTCCAAGCAGATAGAAGTGCATTACTTGAGAGCGAGAGAGTAATCTCCTGGGAAAGAGTAGGGAAAGGAGTAAGTTTCCTAATGTAGATGCTCTTGGGGCAGAAAAAAACATTTCCGACTTGCTTTTGACCTATTTTTGAGCAGCAGAACCTGTCTCAGAGATAATAAGAGAATAAGTACTAGCTCCTATTTATTGAGGTTACTGTGCTAGTCCTACTGCTTGCTGTATGCATGCATTGCCTTCTTTTATTCTCAGAGTGATCCTGAAGTGTAGGTATTTGGGTTCCTATTTGATAAATAAAAATAACTAAAGCTTAAAAGGAAGAGGTTGTATAGCTAGTTACACAGTTATAGGGAAGGCTGCCAGAATTTAAAATCATCTCAGTGACTTTATCAAAAAAATATCTCGGGCCGGGGAGTTAGCTCAGTGGTTCCGGCGCC